>JAXRKP010001281.1:0-2500 GCA_037039925.1 Doris montereyensis | reverse complement strand
GAGAGAGACAGAGAGAGCGAGAGAGAGAGAGAGATGAGAGAGAGAGAGGGAGAGAAAGAGAGAGAGAGGGAGGGAGGGAAGAGGAGAGAGAGGGAGACAGAGAGAGAGAGAGAGACAGAGAGAGAGAGAGAGAGAGGAAGGGGGAGGATGCAAAGAGGGAGAGAGGGAGATAGGGAGAGAAAGAAAGAGAGAGGAGGAGAGGGAGGGAGGGAGGGAGGAGCGAGCAGAGAGAGAGAGAGGATAGGGAGGGAGATGGAGGGGAGGAAGAGGGGGAGACAGAGAGGAAAGAGAGAGAGAGAGGGGGGAGAAGGGGAGAGAGAGAGAGAGAGGGAGATGCAAAGAGAAGGAGGGAGAGAAAGAGAGAGAGAGAGAGAATGGGAGAGAGAGAGAGAGAGAGCGACGGAGAGAGAGAGAGGGAGGGTGAAGCGAGCGAGAGAGGATGAGAGAGGAGGGAGGGAGGAGAGAGGGAGAGAGAGAAAGCGAGAGAAAGAGAGAGAGGGGGGGAGAGGGAGGGAGTGGGAGAAAGAGATAGAGAGAAAGGGAGGAGGAGGGAAGAGGCAGAGAAAGAGGGGGGAGAGAAGAGACGGAGACGGGAGAGAAAGAGAGGTAGGGAGGGGGAGGGGAAGGAGCAAAGAAGTTAGGAGAGAGAGAGGGGGAGGGAGGTAGGGAGGGAGGGGAGGGAGGTGGAAGAGAGAGAGAGAGAGAGAGGGAGGAGGAGGGAGGGAGAGAAATAGAGAGAGAAGAGAGAGAGTGAGGAGGGAGGAAGAGGCAGAGAGGGAGAGGGGGAGAGAGGAAGAGACGAGACAGACAGAGAGACAGAGAGACAGAGAGACAGAGAGACAGAGAGAGGGGAGAGGAGAGACAGAGAGAGAGAGAGCGAGAGAGAGAGAGAGGGTGGGAGGGTAGGGGTGGGAGGGAGAAAGGGGTGGAGAGAGAACGAGAGAGACAGAGAGAAGAGAGACAGAGACAGAGATAGAGACAGAGAGAGCGGGAGAGAGAGAGAGAGACAGAGAGAGAGAGAGAGAGAGAGAGAGAGAGAGAGAGAGAGAGAGAGAGAGAGAGAGAGAGAGAGAGAGAGAGAGAGAGAGAGGGAGAGAGTGTGAGTGTTTGTGTGTGTGTGTGTATGTTCGGGGAATGCCATTTTTGCCGAAAATGGGACAAATCTAGTCTATCATACTAGTGGATAGAGCAGTTCAACAGCGTCATAATGATATCATAACAGAAGCTCAGTATCGAATTTTGTATTCATGCGAATTTGTTAGAAACGATACTGGCCTATCTTTCAATACAGCTATTATTTCAATTTCAATTTCAATTTCAATTTCAATCATCTTTATTGATCCTTTAAAAAAAGGAAATTATACTTGTGTTATCACAATTTCCGTTTTGAAAAAAAGAATACATCAATGCATTCAAGTAAAAAAAACAAATGTAACTTAGTTAACCATTAAATGTTTAGATTTTAGGAGAAGTGTACAAAATTCAAAGGTGGGTAAATAATTGATTCGGTGAAACAATATACATAAAAAATTTTTTAAATTTAAAAAGATAGAATTATTAGAGACAAATCAGTTCAGCTTCATACACATTCATTAACTTTTCATAAATCATTCATTCACCATCCATCAATTTACAATTATTAAACATTGTGTGTGTATACAATAAAATTTAGAAATATTATTTAAGTACGGCAAGTTGGTACTCATTTTGATCGTCAAAATAAACAAAATATTTGAGGATCTATTACGAATATTTCCTTAGATCGTCCGGAAAATACGGACCATTTGACTATTATCAAAATGAGTAAAAAGGTGTTGGTGCACTTGAAACAGTGACAATAAGAAAGTAGTTGAGAGCTTCTCAAGGTTTTCTGATGTTTCAAAGTATTATCCTTCTCTTTCTTAGGTTTATGGAAGAAAAATATATTCAAATACCAGAAAATAAGAGAAAAATATGATTTTCTCAAAATGTCCTTTTTTGTTCATTATTTTCCTATCTACTTTTTTTATTTCTCAACGTATCTTCATGAAATTTGGTATGAAGGATGAGTGGAAGAAAAAAAGAAATGATCAGGTGCTTTTTTAATACGTATTATATAGTTTTGGAGAAATTGATTTTTTTGTGCAATATTTTTTTGTATAATTTTAGTTGTTTTCATCTATTTTCAAAAAATTCATAAAAACAAAACTTACTAGTAAAACAAAATCTGATCTGATCAAATTAAGATATTGTATCAACTAAGGTGTGTCAAGTTTGAAAGAAATTTGTTGAAAAATGAGAAAGCCTATCGATATTGAACTTGGTGAAGTTTGGGGGCAAAATCCAAGATGGCCACCGTTTCCATGGCAACCGGAAGTTGTCCGAAAAATGACATATTTCAATTCAGTTTCGCCCATTGCATCTATACATAATTTAAATTGATAAGAACAAACGGGAACATTTCATTCCAGGAAAGCGTTGAAGTAAAACTCTTAATGACTTTAACTTAAACCTTAGACTC
>JAXRKP010001280.1:117500-132500 GCA_037039925.1 Doris montereyensis | reverse complement strand
TTATTGAAATTCATTGGACTTAAACAGGAAGGTTGGACTAGAGCAGCTCAATATGGTACAAAGGATCTCAAGAATAAAAAAAGCAAAGGAAGACTAAAAGTCTTAACAACTAGGCCACAAGTAGGAACATCAGCAACAACAACTTCATCAGATCCCTGAACGACAGAGAAGAATGGAGATCCATGGTCGTCAATGCCTGCCTCTGACTCTGCACACGAAGCAAAAAGAATTATTTGTTCCGTTAAACAATGGAACTGACTTCATGGTTTGAGCTACTAAATTTTAATTCTTCTACTTGGATATCGTTATTTACAAACGATAGCATGCTGATGAAATATCGATACGAGTTTCAATCGTTTGCATACATAGTAAACAGTTCCCTTCTGCATTTTCAAGCTAAAAGAGGTGACTTGGTAGTCTCGAGGCAAGATGTTGGCCTCTCAACCAAAAGGTCATGGGTTCATGCCCCTCCCGACTGTTCTGATGGTTGAAGAATTTTCTCGAGTTTATTCGAACAAAATCTGCCCCCCCCAACGGTCTGAGATCACCGCATATGATGGATAGGGTGAATTTCAATGAAAACGATATACGCATGCTCTATATTATCTTTTTTGCACTCCTTTTTATTCTGGCAAATGATAATCTTCTGTTTTTAAAATATTGATTCATCTTTCTTCTTTTTTTTTTATCAGTTCCCATCCTATCTTCCGGTGTATGGGTTACATATTTATTGACATTTTTTCCACATTCTTTTCTCCCTGCCAGGATGGAACCATCTTCATCTTTACCTGTGGGAGACATTCGGGGTACAACGATGTCTAAAATTAAACGAATTCTAAGGGGATCCATCATGGAAACAGTGAACAGGCGATAAGCATTTTAGGCACCTCCTGAAGTGATTTTTTTTAGTTTGGGTATTTGCCTTTAGTATATATATATATATAAGTAACTGTCAAAATATAGTCATGCCATGTCATTGAAAAGTTTGTAGCGTTCTTGGTTGCCATAGAAACAGCCACCATCTTGGATTATGACCCAATTTTTAAAATCTATCTCGTCACTCAGTTATGAATAAAATCACTCAAAACCTGTGCAGATCGTCTTCTCCATTCAATATCTAAAAAATGACATCGGTTTTTTTTATTTTGGGAAAGTTTTGTTTTAATGGATTTTTTAAAATAATGTATATTACAAAAATGGCATTTTTATTACAAAAAATAATAATTCTCAAAAGTTTTACAAAATATTAAAAATCCTGACTTCATTCTATTAACATTGACAAGAGGAACCTGTGTGCCAAATATAATACAAATCGTTCAGTAAATAACGGAGGGAGATAGAATTTTGAGGGAAAAACTACATTTCCGAGAAAAATGCAAGTAAAGAAATTAAAAGAAAATAACGTAAATAAAACGCTTCAGACGGGTTGCCCTTTTTGTAGCAGCCACCTTACTCTCTACTTTTTTGACAGTGTCTGGCATTGTTACGAATGTAAATCTAGGTTTAGATGTGTATGTTGTGAAACAGCCGTCAAAATGACCAATTTTTTTTTTTTCTTTTCCTATGCTTGTGTGCGTGTTTACATCATACCAACATGCAACGCCTATTATGTCACTCCAACGCTGGGACAAATCAACATGTGGTGTCCGCAAAGAAACTGGTGTTGCCACCTTTTGTGATTAGCCACCAATACACGAGTTTTTACTGCTGTCTTCTCCTCAGTCAGCGTTAGGGTTTTTACCTACCCTTGCCTACAAAATATTTTGTAACAAAAAAAATGATACGTCACATGGACATTTTTCTGCCATAAACTTGTAGATAAATGAAAGTTCTACCCGAATATGCACAGAACAGAAAATCCCCATTTGGTCCCAAACTCGCCAATCCAGGTGCCGCTACCCGCCTCCCCTAAAATCAACAACCGTTATCCCAAGGCGGTGGGGAAATCGGGGGGGGGGGGAGAGGGGGTACCATTGGTCCGTCAACGATTGACCAATTTTCTCAAGGTCTTTTTCCGAATACGAACTTAAAAATCACAACAGTAGTACTGAGGTATTGATTAAGGGTATTAGAACGACTAATTTTACCTCTAGACCCTGTGGCAAATAAAAGTTTAGAGCTTATTTCTCTTGACTAATTTCCCTCTAGACATTGTGGCCATTAGATGATTGAAAGTTTATTTCACTTGAACTAATTTGCCTCTAGGCATTGTGGCCATTAAAAGATTGGAGCTTATTTCACTTTAAATAAATTTCCCTCTAGGCATTGTGGCCATTAGAGGATTGCAGCTTATTTCTCTACACATTGTGACCATTAAAGGATTGGAGTTTATTTCACTTGACTAATTTCCCTCTAGACATTGTGGCCATTAAAGGATTGCAGCTTATTTCACTTTGACTAAATTTCCCTTTAGGCATTGTGACCATTAAAGGATTGGAACCTATTTCTCTACACATTGTGGCATTAGAGGATTGGAGTTTATTTCTCTACATTGTGGCATTAGAGGATTGGAGCTTATTTCACTTGACTAATTTCCCTCTACACATTGTGATTAGAGATTGAAGCTTATTTCACTTTGACTAAATTTCCCTTTTAGGCATTGTGACCATTAAAGGATTGAACCTATTTTCTACACATTGTGGCATTAGAGGATTGGAGATTATTTCACTAGACTAATTTCCCTCTACACATTGTGGCAAATATAGGATTGAAGTTTATTTCACTTTGGCTAAATTTCCCTCTAGACATTGTGGCCATTAGAGGATTGGAGATTAATTCTCTACACATTATGGTCATTAGACGATTGGAGCGTAATTCTCTACACAATGTGGCCATTAGAGGATTGGAGTTTATTTCTCTTGACTAAATTTATCGCTAAAACATTGAGGCCATTAGAGGATTGGAGCTTATTTCTCTGAACTATTTTCCCTTTAGGCATTGTGGCCATTAAAGGATTGGAGTTTATTTCACTTGAACTAATTTCCCTTTAGGCATTGTGGCCATCAAAGGATTGGAGTTTATTTCACTTGAACTTATTTCCTTTTAGGCATTGTGGCCATTAAAGGATTGGAGCTTATTTCACTTGACTAATTTCCCTTTAGGCATTGTGGCCATTAAAGAGTTGGAGCTTATTTCACCTTGACTAAATTTCTCTTTAGGCATTGTGTCCATTAGAGGATTGGAACCCATTTCTTTACACATTGTGGCATTAGAGGATTGGAGCTTATTTCACTTCACTAATTTCCTCTACACATTGTGGCCAATAGAGGATTGAAGTTTATTTCACTTTGGCTAAATTTTCCTCTAGGCATTGTGGTCATTAGAGGATTGGAGCTTAATTCTCTACACATTATGGTCATTAGACGATTGGAGCGTAATTCTTTACACATTGTGATCATTAGAGGATTGGAGTTTATTTCTCTTGACTAAATTTATCTCTAAACATTGAGGCCATTAGAGGATTGGAGCTTATTTCTCTTGACTAAATTTATCTCTAAGCATTGTGGTCATTTGGGGATCAGAGATTATATGACCTTGACTAAATTTATCTCTAAGCATTGTGGTCATTTGGGGATCAGAGCTTATTTGACCTTGACTAAATTCATCCCCTGCTGTAGTTTGTACCCATTCTCACCTGAGTAACATCCCCAACGACACTATATCGAGCCTAGCAAAACTGGGATTAAACGAATGACCTCGTCATTTCAATTTCACATGTTTAGCGCATGGCAAGAGAAGAAATCCCAGGTATTTGAGCGTACCTTGAGATAAAAGCATTAGCAATGTTTCTCATAGCATGATATGATTTTGTTTACATGGAAAAGAATTTATCTGTAGATATAAACACCAAAAAATTGTCTGGTAAAGAAGATTGCTGCGAAGTTCCATTGTGTGAGCAGTAGCAGGGCATGGATTTTATAATAACAACAAATTTTATCACCATTGGACACCAAATAATCATATATTGTGTTAAGAAGAACAATTTGAAAACCAAAAAACAAACACGCTATGTAAGTTTGTATATGACAATGTTTATTTGCAAGCAAATGCTTTCAAGTAGTTGAGAGTAAATCCATTTGACAGAACTTATCACAGAGATATTTATTATATGCATCACAATTTTCACATTCTGTTTTTCATTATACTCACAACAGCTTGTGTATATTTGTTTTAAAATTTCCCTATATATATGTATATATACAAAATCCGAAATGTCTTTGCAATGTATGATCACATTAATACATGTATCTATT
Organism: Doris montereyensis; assembly: GCA_037039925.1. NCBI lineage: Eukaryota > Metazoa > Mollusca > Gastropoda > Nudibranchia > Dorididae > Doris > Doris montereyensis. The sequence goes on along the minus strand of JAXRKP010001280.1, from coordinate 128,247 downwards.
TGTTAAAAAAAATTAATTCATCGCAAAACTCATGATTTTCTGAAATGTCGATTCAAAAACGAAAACACGTTTTCTATATTCTTTATTTTCAAATTAAAGTTATTACTTTTTTGTTTTTACACATTCCTGCACCTCTTTACTTTGCTCCCCTTTCAAGGAAATACTTTTAATCGAATTATCGTATCAAAATAAATTTTAAAAAAAAATATGATAGATAATAAAATTTAAAAAAATATAAACAAAAGTCAGATGAAAAGAAACGTTCCTTTCCCAATACCTCTGTTGTAAATTTGTTGCTACTTTATCTTTAGTCATGAAAGAAGAACAAATGATAGCAGTTATAATAACTAAACTTTCCAGTATTTTCCTTCTTCCTTCCACTCTTCCCCATAAGGCTAACAAACAAAGAACTAAGCAAAATTTCTATGACAAAAAGGGCTCGCCTGACATGCTCTTTCTTCTCTGGCGTTAATGAATTTGGGAATTCAATGTCGAATTCAATAATGAGGTCCCCTTTGTCACATGGGGCAGCTACAAGGGGCATTCCTTCTCCAGGTACGACTTTTGTGTAGCCGGGTCTGAGGAAATTGGAAAAATAACAATTTACACATTATAATGACAATTAACTTGACCTAAATACAGTACTGCCCGTATCCCCTCAACTCCTTGGGACCAGAAATTATTGGTTCATGGAATAAGTGTTTCGGGGACTATTGTAGGTGTGCAAAGAAGGATCTTGGTTGGGACTTTGTCATGAATTCGGGGACACTGTGTTTTCATCGAACACATGTTCGAGGAGTACGGGCATTACTGTAATAAAAATCACTTGTTGAAAAACATAAAACAACAAACCAAAACAAAAAACCCAAAGAGAGTGTAGAAAATTTTTGTGAAATGGTATGTGAGTCATTATACAACAAAGACTTCAAAATCCACAGTGAGAAGTGAATAGTTGCCATTTTACAGTAAACAACAAAATAGAAGTTTCCTCTACTCATTTTTCAAGATAATTTTCAATGTAAAAACAAAAACAAAAAATCTGCATCAAATCAAACATACTTGACGATATCGTTGATTGGAATGTGTAGAATCCTCTCGTCTAAGGTGTGAATCTCAACTGTGCATCCTGTCAAGGCACGACCCAATGGGACTTTGGCTGTGTGGATGAGGCTGACTCCTTCACGCCGAAAGCGGGATGGGGTTTGTCTTTCACAATGAACACGATGTCAGCTGCAATATTCAGGAAAACCAAAGATTTTAAGGGTGTGCCATGAATGAGAAATCAATTTGGGTTAGGAGGTTTAATGTTTTGATTATTGAGCAATATACCCTCTAAACTGCGTGAGCGCACGCACACCAAGGAGAAAAGGTGCGCACGGCTCAAAAATGTCTGCACACACACTAATAAAGAAATCTTTTCTTATCTTATGTTCAATCTTAGGCACATCATGCACATGATTGCGATTTTTAAAATTCAAACTTTGCACTGCATCGAAAATGTACGCACACAGACTAGAAAATATTAGAGGGAACATTGCTACTAAGTTCAACATATGTTGCTGTTTCTGATTGGGGGGCAGACTGTGATTTTTTACATATCCTGAAAGTCAAATGTAAGTAAGAAAAACTACTGCATGAAATATGTCAACAAATATGGAAGTCAAAACAGGTGCCAGACGACTGGAAAAAGGGAACGGTAGTGCCAATATGCAAGAAAGGATCAATTATGGAATGATCAAACTATACAGGGATACAACTACTAAGCGTACCAGAAAAAATGTATGCCAGGACTAAGGAAAACAGTAGAGGATTAGATTGAAGAACACCAGAGTGGATTTAGACCAGGAAGAAGTGTACAAGACCACATATTTACAATTAGACAAATAATAGAAATATTCCTTGAGAGAAACATTGACTTGCACCTGTGTTTTATTGACATAGACAAGGCATTTGACACTGTGAGGAGGGACGGACTATGGCATTCCTTAAAAGAACACAATGTAGAACAAAATTTAATAGAAGCCATTATAAGTTTTTACAATAAACTAACATGTGCAGTGAGAGTAGCTGGAAATGTTTCTGAAGAATTTGATGTAGATATAGGAGTAAGACAGGTTTCTGTCCTAAGTCCTCTTTTGTTTATCACATTTATGGATTCAGTCACAAAGACATCCTCAAAAATGAAGGAAATGAATGTAGGTATGTAGAATCTCAAACCAGTAAATGTATCAATGCTTTCATTTGCTGATGATTTAGTTCTGTTTGGAAAATCAGAAAGGGACCTTGAGTTGAATATTAACATAAATTAAATTAAAGAGGAATGAGAGTAAATGCAAAGAAAACCAACACAAAATTCTAAATTGGGCAGGAGAATTTTGAACAAGTTCAAAGCTACAATTACCTAGGAGTAATGATTAACTCAGAGGGAAAACTAAGAGAAGAAATCGGCCAGAGAATCCAAAAGGCAATGACAATATATAACCATCTAGGAAAGGCATTTATAGGTAAACAAGAATTGTCAACAAAACCAAAATGGCAGTATTACAACACAGTCTAACTCTCCTCTATGGCAGTGAAACCTGGACCTTAGATAGTAGGGAATACAGTAGAGTACAAAAAAAGCAGCTGAAATGAAATATCTATGAAGAGTAATAGGGAAAACTAAAAGAGCCAAAATCAGAAACACAACAATAAGAGATCGAATCAAAGTAAATTGCATAAAAACTAAGATAGAAATAAATCAACTGAGATGGTTTGGGCATGTAAACAGAATGAATGACAATAGAATAGCTAAATCAGTATACAGTGGTAAAAGACCAAAAGGCAGACCTCATAGAAAGTGGGAAGAAGATATAAAAGAGGCATTAAAGCAAAGAAATTTAACTTTCACGGAAGGAAACAGAAAAAAGTCAGGACAGGGCAGTCTGGAGAAAGATCATGTCAGGCATCTAAACTCACACACCGGAAGGTAGAATAGAAAGTGATAAAGAAAGAAAGAAAGAAGAAAAACGACAATTTTGCAAGGGATGGCTTCACTTGATTCCATTGTGTGTTTTCCCTCCTACCACCAAAGTGTGTGTGTATGTGTGTGTGGATTTGTGTGTGTGCAAGAACCAATGGAAACCTGTAAAATAACCATATGAGTAATCCGTGTATCCCTATTGGGTCTAGTTTTTGACACTTGAAAACCTGTGAAAGTAGATTAAAATACGCAACATTTTTTTCTTTGATTTTCTCAAAACATCCAAAAACTGCACTTACACAGTTTGCCACTTTCACCGTCGATATATATGTATGCCTTTGAAATGCATCACTCTCGCAGGGGATAGAATTAATCGTGAATGAAGCAAATATCGTTTTTGACACTCAAGGGCTTAATAGTAGCTTGTAATTATCCCAAGGGGAAATTCTGTGAGCACAGCTTCACTACTTACCAGGAACATTGTTGGGTCCTTGGTCGCCTTCTTCTGGGAATGTGATTTTTGTTCCAGGCCGCCAGCCCTTCTTGACTGTGATGGTCAAAATTTTGTCCCTGATGCTGGACGTGTGTCCATCTTCATTCATCACCTGTGGCGCAAGGAGGATTATTTGTTTTTTTTTAAACAAAAATTTTACTCTTTCTTCTCATGTCTTCATACACTTGATCAGTTCAAAGCAATTTATAAAACGTAACAGTAATAAACAATAATAAATGCATTTATATAGAGCCATTAACCTATAATTAGTCTCATGACGCTTTACATACTTAAGACAATATGGATGCGTAATCAATACCTTTGAACATTGAAATATACAATAGAAATAACACGAATCAATGATATTCAGTTGTATGATGTGACTGTGCATTATCACAAAGCAAAAACCTTTGTGTTAACAATAGCAATTTTTTATTTTATTTCTAAAGAGCGTCATGATGGATCTGTTAGAGTAAAAGTTGTTTTAGATACTGATTTAAGCAGTAAATTTGTGAAATCTCTTCAGCTTTTTTGAAACAGGTTTGTTGTTAATTTAGTAATTCATGGTGAAAACAAGGGGAAAGGGCGGTAAAAATGTAAACATAAAAGAGGAGGAACAGCAGGGGGGGGGAAGGGGAATAGCAAAAACAACATAACAATCTGGTTTTGAGGCGTTTTAATGAAACCATAGTGTTGTGAATTTGTAACCATGACGACCCATGGCTGGCCTATATATATATGTCTTTTCACAATGTTTTTTCTCATGAAAGGGACTTCCTCTGCTTTCCTCACATGACGCTGGCATCAATGAGTTGTTTTTTTGTTTACCCTGAAAATCATTTAATGAAGTGATAATGAAATAGTAATTACAGAAATATGAAAATAATCACTATGGTATGGAGAACTTACTCTTCTGGATATTTTCATCTTTTGGTGCACCCATGAAACACTTCTTCTAAACTCAGAAACAAATCTCTTTCAATTGGAGGATCCTGTTTCTTGGCTCCTCTGCCAGTCAAGCCACCAAATCCCATGCTCAGATCTCCATCCACCCGATCGTAGAATTCTAAATGATCAAAACAACGATACATTGTAAAAGTGAGAGTTTAAGAGTAAGGAATAGGTTTTAGAGACTACAATTTTTATATTTTATTAATTAATTAAAAAAAAAAAAAAAAAATGTTTGTCAGTCCATCTGTTTGTCTGTGTGTCTCTCTCTCTTTAAATAATCACAATACTACTATTACTACTACTACTATTACTAACAACAATAATAATAATAGTAATAATAATAATAATAATAATAATAATAATAATAATAATAATAATAATAATAATAATAATAATAATAACAATAATAATAATAGTAATAATAATAATAATAATAATAATAATAATAATAATAATAATAATAATAATAATAATAACAATAATAAAAATAATAATAATAATAATATAATAATAATAATAATAATAATAATAATAATAATAATAATAATAATAATATTAATAATAATAATAATATATTTATATATCTAAACTTATGCCTCTATCTATTGTTAGTCAGTGTGTAAGATTTTACCTTGGAAAGGATTATCTCCTCCAAAGAAATCTCTGAAAACTTTCAGGGTTTCCATGGAAAGTGTAGCCGGCAGTCCAGGCCCCGGCTTCACCACTGCCTGACGGGACGCCATTTTTTAGACCTTCCTCGCCAAACTGGTCATACACAGCACGTTTTCTTGCTGAAATAACATGAAAAGGAAGAGTAAGAAACAGTATTCTGCATTATCAGGTCCCAATGTTTAGTGACATTTTTATCTCCCGTTTATGTGACAAAGTGGATCTTTGAGATCAAAATGAGTAGAGGAAAACAAATAAGCTCTTGATAAGCTAAAAAAAAAAAGAAAAGAATAAAAAACCTGTCCATAACGACCACCAATGATCATAGACCAAAGTGGTCGATATGGACTGGTTCAATGCAGACAGTGATTGTCAAAGACAGTGACACCAAAGCACGTGAAAACAATGTCAGCCGGTCCGTTGTAGCTTAATATGAAAGCTTCTTCAGCCGCTCTAGTCAGGGGTCAACAGTAGGGATTTCAAACCAAAGGAATGGGGAGCATTATGTTATTCCCAATAGACAACATAATCCATTCGTCTTATATGCTTTTCCATAAAAGGTTGACGAGTGTTAAGTCGAGGTATCAATCTGGTCATCATGTTTTGATGACCAGCCGCCTACGCTTCCATTGTCTCCAGACACTAACTGATAATGGTAATGATTGGTTATGAACCAACAGCACAAGTGTCAATATAGCAGTGAATTGGGTGAAGCCAATAATGTAAGGCTGTACCTAATGGTTGTTATGGACAGGTTATGATGGCGATTGGTCAGTCAAATTTGGTAATCGCTGTCGACAGGTGGTCTCTATGGAGAGAGACAAAATATAGAAAAAAAAGCAAAGGATTCCATTGCCAGTGATCGGTAAGGCAGGTAGTCATTGTGGACAGGTGGTCATTTGGGCAGGTTGGACTGTATGTGTATAAAGAGTAGAACCTAAATGTGTTAACATCATATGTAAAATCAACAAATTAATAATAACATTTTCTTCTGTGAACGCAGTAAATGTGTGGACTGTTTCCTGCATTCCATTATCTTAAACATTGTAGCGTTCATCACAAAATGAATATTATAGTGATTACTATTGATATACGGTTATGTTAGAGTCGCAGTTTCTTGCAAAGGTAATTAATAAATCCGTAAAAAAAAACAGAAAAGAAGAAAAAGGCATTAAACACAAATTACTCACGATCTGAGAGGACATCATAGGCCTCTGCCACCTGCATAAATTTGTCAGATGCATACTGTTCTCCTTGATTTTTTCAGGATGATATTTCAACAAAGCTTCCGATACCTGAAACATAAATTATATTTTTTATTTCAATTTCATATTCTAATACCCATCATCTTGTCAACGGTAAACCTGAAAATAGAGTGTTTGTTTGTTATGTGGAACTTATCACATCCATCTTATGCGATGTAAACAAATTTTCTTATCCTGTGTACAATAGCGATAGCCAGGTTCTGAAATTTAAAATTTTCATACTACAAGGTGTAAAATGTATGCAAAAGAACTTCAAGCAAATACTTGCATCTTTTTCTACCTCTCTTTGTTTTTTTATTATTCTTATCATTATCATTAGTAGTAGGGTTGTAATTATAAAAATAAATGTAGTAGTAGTATTACTAAGTAGTAGCAGTAGTTGTAGTAGAAGAAGTAGTACTAGTAGTAGCAGTAGGAGTAAAGGTATTTTTGCTAACAATGTTTTCTTTTTATTCTTATTGTACTAGGATTGAAGATGGCTACCCTATGACCCAAAAAACCCGTGTTTCTATGCTGCATACTCGTGAAAGAATTTCCTTGAAAATTGTATAATTTAAAATAACACATATATGTCTTCAGCCCAAATTATTGAAGCGAAAAATAAGGAACTGTAAATTGTAGTGAAGAAATCAAGATTGACTAAAGTAAATGACATTGCGACATCTATAATAAAAACCACAAACCATCACCATCCCAGATGTTGTCTTCATGATTATTCAATTACAATATATGATACAAAATCACCCTACATAAGACTCAGGTTATTCAAACATAAAGTCATAAGATATAGTAATGTTTAATCCAAACTGGGAATGCTAGAGTGCGGGATTATTTCTGAAGATTGTTGGAATGATGAAATATGTCTTTTTGATCACTTGAAGTTCATGAGTATTTAAAGGATTATTATTTATTATAGAAAATTTTAAAATTAAAAACATTCTAAAGTGATCATACAGAACACTATATGAGACATGAAACTTAACATGGATTTATATTACCCAGGTGAAATAGCCCAGGATGGTTAAAAACAACACACGAATTGAATAAATTGGAAATCACTGGAGGAAGAAAGAGCCTGGAAAGAAGCTACCATAATATTTTAATGTCATGTAGATCTAAATCTAGATAGCTTAAATAAATTTCACAGATATAAAAGCATCGATGAAAGTATTATATTCGTTGAAAACGTATATTCAGTGTATGAGTGTAATTAACTTCGAGTTGTAAGCGTCAATGATAATAATGAATAAAATAAAGAAAAGAAAAAGGAAATAAAACGACGATACCGCAACGGTTATCTCGAAATGGTCTCGAAACAGAAATAATTTTAGGATTGAGGAAGAAGACTTGACATTATATTTATATATTACTTATCTAACTTACGACTTTTTAATGTCTGCATCGGTAGCACTCCGAGTAAGAGAGAGATACTGTAATAGTCAACCCCCATGTTTGCTGCAGGAACTGTTTACAGTCGTGGAGGAGTTGGTAGTAACAAGATGGTGGCCCTAGATACAGTCATGCAGAGCTAGGTAAAAATTTACATTCAAATTTCTCTCAGATATAATTTTCTTAGTGATAATACTCATTTGACTACAGCTGTTGGTTTTTTCCAGAAAGAACAACAATTATCAAATTATCATCTTTTGTAATTATTATTCGAAACTTAATGTAACTATAGGCACATGCGAAGAGTCCCAAGCAACCAACAAACATGTCCGATGTCAAAGCGCGTTGAAACTTTACCGACGCGGAACTTTGGTTGCTGACTGAAACTAAGAAGAACTGTGATGAAAGTCTGGAATTAAAAACTAGAAAATGGAAGGAGATGTTTTTGGTGTACGGATAACACCGTCTGTGCTTCAGTTTTTTAACACCAAACCAAATGTTCGGTTCGAACTTCCCATCACTGTTAAAAATGTTAGCAAGTCTAGCAAGAACATTCGATTTTATGGACCTAAGAGTGAGGTAAGAAAATAAGTCTTATTTTGTTTTACCAGAATTTACAATAATTGCACTTACAACGATTTAGATCTAGATCTTTGAGAAAGTGTCACACTTAATGATTTGCAATCTTGATTTTACTCTCCATGAGAGTTCATCTCAGAGATAGAATCTAGATCTAGATTTTATTATATGCTAGAAATGTTAGGCCAAGTGAGTGATTTGGCTTCTGTTATTACTATTACTCTGTTTAGAGTATCCCTGTTTAGATCTGTGACATTTTCGAAGATATATACTTTTGCCAAATATTTATATCCAAAACCTAAATCTTAAGTCTAGATCAGTATATTACTGTTATTAGTATCTTCCATTTTCTTTTAAAAGTAAGAAATATTTTGTTTAATTTTCCCTTTTACAAAACAAAGGGATTGTTTTAGATAGATCTAGCTCGATATTTCATAATTGGTTTTGAGATCTGAACCTTAACATTGAAGTCAAAATTTTTAATGACGCAATTAAAGCAATATTGATAAATGATATGGTACAAAAAACCCTGCAATATAAATCTAGATATATACTAGATCTAGTCATTGATACAGCAAGATTTGGTAAATGATGTAAATCTAGATCTAGTCATTATATAAGACCTTCATTAAAGTTTTATAGATCTAGAGCTAGATCTAGTTATTTAATACATCAAAGTTGATAAAATGATATGGTAGATCTGCAATAAGACCTTAAAGTGAAATATAGCAAGGTTGCTAAACGTGAAAAGGCTATAGGCCTACTTTATTATAGGGTCCATTTGCAAGTGTATGTATTTTGAAAGAGATTTTACGTCCACTGTAATGTGTTCACAAATCTGAACATTCTCGTCTAGTGAGCGGGATTTACTTTATATTAAATTTAGGGCTGTGTGATAATTTAATTGTCATTTTTCTTTTAATATAATAATGTCAGTTCAAATATTGATATCTTACTTTTAAAATGAGAATTGAATTTATGTGGATAAAGATGTAATATTGAATTCAATGGACTTGTCACGGACTGGGAAAGAAAATAAATTACTGGACTTATTGGAAACAGAAAAGCAATGGAAAAAAATTGTGATTGTTAATTTCAGTGAGATTTGTTTCATTTTTTGCCTTCTGCTAAAAGAAGAACTAATCCATCTTTGTTTCAATATTAGCCTAAGATCTTTAGAAAATTAATATTGATTCATTCAGTGTAAAATGATAATTATGTTTCTTACAAGTTGAGCAGAATGCATGTGTATTTCTCTTCTATCCTCTCATGCAGCTTGAACTCATGGAACTCAAGACAGTGAATCAATTTTTTATCATCTTTTTTTTTCAGTTTTATGATGTTGAGCCATTTTGAATAAAACTCAAAATTTTTATGTTCATGAGTTTGTATAGGCCTGCACTGTTTCATAGATTCTTACCTTCTTTTTTCTCTCTTTTCCTTTTGTCTTCACTTTTGTCATTTAATATTCAGATTGTCATCTCTTTACATTACATTTTCTCAAATATATCAATATGAGTTTGAGGCATGTGTCATTGTGCTAAAATGCTGGTAAAATCGACTCTAGTTTTCCACAACTCGGTTAATGGTAATAATTCCTATTTATTCGCAACTTTTTTTCCAAGAAAGGAAATTGATTCTTTATAAAAGTCACTAGTTAATTGCAACTCACTTCGGATAATCACAATCCTAGCGATAACTTACGTTAGATTTTCGGTCCGTTTTTTTTTTTGGATTTCACACTTTGCTAAACAATAATCACATGTCTACATTGTTATTAACAAACAACTGCTACAATACAATAGCTACAATACAATAGCCTTATAGTGATTGTGGGTCTAGCAGACAGTAAAAGGAGCAATTGGTCTTGTATAGAAACTATTCAGGCAGCTCGGGCCAGTGGGTAGACAGAGATGCATGACACTATTTCAACCGCCTCACCTGTTCAAACATTAAACCCTGCCCCTAGACCCCAAGGAATATCTTGGTTCCTCATTCTGAAAAACAGCATGTCTCCGTTGACATTAAGTCCTACATAGCCCTCAAGGAATGATCACACGCTTTGTCTAGTCAGTCCAGGGCAAACAGCCACATCATTTCGTCACTGGAGATATGCATCATGGCTCCTAGACTTTTAGCGACTGGCTATTGGATTGTCTTTGATTACACAATCAAAAGAGTTTCAGCCTCTTTGCTAGTGAGGACAAATCCAACAAAAGCATGGGTGCCTTTAATCTTGTGTCAACAAACTTATTGATGTCTGTCATCTGTGATAGAAATGATCGAAAAGGAAATGGCTTAGTTGCGGAGTCATTAAAAAAAATAAAAAGTTATTCAAAGTACTGCAGTGGCAAAGGAATTCAGCTGTAAAATTTAATTATAATTCTATTTTAGGAAACTTGAATTAGTTTACTTCCCTTTTTCTCATTTATTTGAAAA
>JAXRKP010001280.1:50000-112500 GCA_037039925.1 Doris montereyensis | reverse complement strand
TTGTAGGGAATAATTGTATGGCATAAGGTTAAACCTGTCTGTGCCTCCTTTAATTCAAATTCCAATGGATTACAAATCTCTTTCAGGTTGAGTATGTGACCAGGCTATCCGGCAAATTCCAGGAAGTTGCTGAGTAAGTCTTTTCGTCACTTAAGGACATCTTTAACGTTTGTTTAAAATACAGACATGTGTGTACGTTTATTTAAACATGAGGAATAAGTGTTTATGATAATATTGGTCTATAGTCATGTCTTTTGATAGATATGAAAAGGACATGAGCAAATTTTGTTTTCTTGTTGAACGCACATCTCTTATTGTCCTATTTATACATCGTCATTACTTTTGTTTGACCAAATCATATTGAGGTAAACAATGTGTTCTTGTCTTTGATTTTAGTTGTCGAATTATCGTTTGCTAATACATTTCTTCATTAACTCCTAAGCTTTTAAATTAATAATAATAATAATAAAATACATTTTATAGCACTCAAAACAAAATTTAACCTCTGAGTGCTTCACAGTGACATGTCATAGTACATACAACACATAAAGAATGTCAATGAAATAAAATATGATTTGAACGCAAGAAAAGTATAAAATTGTGCAGTGTAAACAAACATCAATTAATTTGAATAAAATTACAAGAAGGGTTTAGTATAAAATAAACATAATTACATGTATACAACTTAAAATGTTTATTAACAATGTATGTAAAAATTAGTTTGGTGTGTATGCTCTCAATGAAGACTCTCTTCCTTCACTGGTTGGTGTATGACACATTCTCATCTCCTAGTTGGTCTGCTACTCAGTCCTGCATGGGATGTTTCTTCTGGGAAATAATTAATTTTCTTTATCTCAATGTTATCCGGCTTCTGCTTTTGTGTTTGTGTTATATCTCTGCTAACCATTTATTGGTGTATGGAATATATTTAAAGAGAAAAATTTAATAAAAGTGCAATTTTATTTTTTATTTTTGTTTTTATTTAAATTGAACAAGCTTAATTTGGCGACAAATCAGCGACATGTATTAGTGTGGATCATTGATGGGTAATACTGGTAGATCCTACTTCTTTCCTTTCACTCTTTCACGTCTCTTTCTTTCATCCTACTGTTTCCTGTTAATTCATCTCAAAATCGCTGCATATGGTGGACGGGGTGAATTTCAGCCAATCCATCAATCATTGATTGCCTTCATTGCATCTTTCAGAGTCTATCTGGAAGGCAGGGGAAATGAAGCACCTACACATCAAAGGATTTGTCACCGAGAGAGGCCTTAGAGTTGTTGTCGGTCCAAGACGATAACATCCAGCTACAGTGTGTCCGCTTTGGCAGCACCTACTCGGCACCGACTGCACGCATGTGCCATCCTCTACAACAACGGGCGGAACAAGTCAACTTTGTGGCGTGGTGGATGAGGATGCCTTGGCTCAGGAGCTGGTACGCAGTTTTATTACGATAACCGAAATTGTCTCCCTTTTTTTTCTATTTCAGAGCATGATAAGTTTACCAGAACTAACATAATATTTTACTGGCAGATTTGAAAGGGGTATCCTTAATGTCTGTTTAAAATATCTACATGTGTGTGTGTGTGTGTTGGTTTGCTTTTTAAAAAAAACACAGTCTCATGAAGCTATTAATTGTACTTAGTTTCTTTCTTTTTTTTTCTTTTTTTCTTCTGTTTTTGAAATTGATGATAGAAATCTCATTCAACATAAAATCTGAATATTTTGATTTGCCGTCACACTTTAGTGAATGGCGTTGGCAACAGGTAATCACAAAGGTGAAGGATGTGCTATAGTTTGTCCACTAAACACTATACAAGTTTTCACACAAATTTCTCGAAAACCTTTCTTCTTATCCAATTTATTTTTTGCAAGCAGTCTTGCGTCTTCTTGAACACAGCGCAATTTTTTGGGTCAAAATTAATGATCAAAAGGATTTTCAATTTCCTTCCTTAATCTACATTTATTGCGATTGAACTGCATTTTAACAGTTGTACATTATTTTATATTTCACCAAAGCCTATAAAAGAATAAAGCTTAACTGATGTTCCATCCTAAGTGTTGAGTTAATAAAACAACTCTCATGGACTTATGTACAATGTTTACAATTTTGTGCTGTAAAACTATGAAAAGTTGAGGCACAAAAACTCCGACCGCGATTGCCTATGATCAAAGAAAAATGCCATTGAGCGCCGACTAGAGACACAACAGCGGAAGAAAAAACAAATTCATAATGTTAAATGAGAAATAAAGCCACATACAGAACATCATATTTTAAAAAATTAGTTTTGAGAAATTTGTGTGAGACTTTGTACAATAGCTAGTGGACAAACTATAGGTACCTTCTTTCCCTATGCAAGCCAAGTACCCAAGGGTAACGTGGTTTGGTCCATCTTCCTCATTTCTCTAGAACGAAATATGGACTTAGTTGTAGGCAGAGGATGATGCCCTTCGGATGCACATATGAACTATCTACCAGAACGTTTCTAGTATAAACTCCTTGGCACATTGAGGACGATCTTGCTGGCCACATAATTATAAACAATGAAGATTTCATGTTTTAGGTGTGAGTGGTTTGTTTTGTATTCATACTAGTACATGTCCCTTAATGTCTCCTATATGTCTTTATTCCATTTTTCTAATCCTTAGGGCGTTGGTCTGACTCAGACCACCACAGCGGCTTTGGCCGAAAGAAGGAGAAGACAAGAGTCGAAGAGGACACACCAATCAAAATAACCCAGCTCATTACGGCCATTCCCAATCAGGGCATTTTAAAGCCGTGCCAGAAAAATACCAATTTTCTTCCCTTTAGTCAAAGGTTTGTTCCCATCTTTGGATCATTTAGCCAAAAAAAATTGATAGTTTGGAACCCTTGAGATTAAACTGCCGTCTCGTGATAGGGGAGGGTAAAAATGTCCAAGGCATCAGGGATAGATCAACAAGGGTGATTAAACTTTGTGGGTATCTCCAACATCTTTGCTGATTCCATATTTAAATCGTTTTCAAGAAATAATATGTGGGTGCACTTGATTTATGATATATGACTAAAGGGATCAGGTAGAAAGAAAAATAGACCCCAAAATATTTTTTATGCCCCAGAAAATGCGTTTACGTTGTTTCTCTCTTCTTGTCGCGTTTTTAATAGGCTTTATTCTCATAGCTTCAGAATAGGAACTTGTCTGTGTGTAATGTTTGAAAATGAAAAGTTTTGATAAGACAGGGACTCTTTACTGGGCATTTGGCTCTATCTCAAAATCATGTCATGTGTACAAAAGAAATAAGGACAGAAAGAGAGTAGTAATAGTAGGCATATAAACAATTAGGAAACTTTGATACTTTGTTTTTCGTTTGATATTTCTATGAAATTAGGCTGTGACATATTTTATCCAGTTGATAGATCATTTTTACACGTTTAGAAAGGCTTTCAGAAGGGAAAATGCTACAGATGTTTTCTTGAAAAGTTTGTAAAATTTGATTTTAAGAGCTTGAACAACTGTAAAGTTCTACTTGCCATAAACATTTGTTTTTTTCTTCTTTTATTATTCCCTGTGATGAATATAACTGAAGGGTCATTTCAATAGTGTGCCTATGTCCATTTTCGTGAAAAATGAGACAGAAAAATGATCTCAGGAAGAAAAGGAAAATCATATTTCCTATAAAGTGTGAAAATGATATGGTGAAAATACATCACGTTTACAGTTTGAAACTTGGAATTCCCAAAACCAACAGTGCCAAAGTCCATAGTTTTTGGCATTTTTCTGTAAATGATGTAAATGTGACTTGAGCACACTACTGAAATGACCCTTTCAATTACTGAATTAGAAAGGAACGATTTCAGAAAAAGAAATGTGAACAATGGCTCAATATGTATGTATGTTTGTATATTTCTATCTATATCTTCTCTACTTTTCTACCTGCCTACTTACCTAACCATCTATTTATCTATCTATCTATCTATCTATCTATCTATCTATCTATCTATCTATCTATCTATCTATCTATCTATCTATTTATCTATCTATCTATATATATATATATATATATATATCTATCTTATCTATCTTCTATATATCTACCTATCTATCTATCTATCTATCTACCTATCTATCTATCTATCTATCTATCTATCTATCTATCTATCTATCTATATATCTATTTACTATCTATCTATCTATCTATCTATCTATCTGATTTATGAATATGGTGCATGTTCCTCACTCCTATTGTGATATGTACATAACTAATAGTGTATAATGATTATGTAACTTGTAAATTCTTAATTCTATTTACTTCATTTTCCTATTGTTGATTTGTGATTCTCTTTCATAGAAATACAGATTCAAACAAAAGTATATGCAAAAATGGACAAATGAGTATTAATTGAATTAAAATGAACATTGAGGAATTTTATTTCATATTCTACAGGTGGCGTGGATCAAAGCAGGATGGAAGAGTCAGATTTGCCCTCCACACCCGGAAAAGATTTTGCCTCTTCATGCGTCTCCAGATCATTGGCTCCAGCAATGGGTTCATGTCCGACCACCACGGGGTCATCGATAAAAACTTGTACATGATAACAATGTGGAAGGTATGTGCATGTGAAGATGTGAATGGGTGTTGTAATCAAATGATTGGGGGGGAGGCTGGACTGGCAGTTTTGGACTTAAATGGATGATTTTCTGTTCTTTGCATATTCAGGTAGAACGATCATTTATCTACAAGTTCATGGCAGAAAAATGCCCATATGACGTATAATTTTTTACAATAATATTTTGTAGGCAAGGGTAGGTAAAAACGGTCAAAATGTTGACGTAAATTACCCTAACACTGACTGAGAAAATGGCACTAAAAACCACGTATATTGGCGGTTCTCATTTGCCAACACGACTTTGACCTCTTTCTCCGCACCGATCAACGCGTCTCCCATCGCTGTGTGATATAAGAGGCATTGCGCGTCAGTGTGTATGTAAACACGCGCACAAGCATAGGATATAGAGGAAAAAACAAAAACTGTCATTTCGTTTTTTTCACAACAGTGCACATCTAAACCTAGATTTATAATCTTATTTACATAAGTAACAATACCAGAGACTGTCGAAAGAGTAAGGGGCTGCTACAACAAGGGAAATCTGTTTGAGCGTTTGTTTTGTGTTATTTTCTGTTGATTTTTTACTTGCATTTTTCTCCGAAATGTAGTTTTTCCACACTAAAATTCTATCTCCTCCCCATTTACTGAACGATTTGTATTATATTTGGCACACAGGTTCCTCTTGTCAATGTTAATAGAATAACGTGGGTTTTTTTTATATATTGTAAACTTTTTGAGAAATTATTTTTTGTAATAAAAACACCATTTTTGTACATTCACGATATATAGTATTTTTTCAAAAATTCATTAAAAAAAAAACTATCCAAAATATTTTAAAAACCTGACGTCCTCTTTAGATATTGAATGGAAAAAGTCGATCTGCACAGGTTTTTGTGTGATTTTATTCATAATTAAGGGAGGAGATAGGTTTTGAAAATTGAGTTAAAATCCAAGATGGCGGCCGTTTCTATGGCAACCAAGGACACTACAAACTTTCAGGATATAGGATGGACAGTTACTCATGTAGATACTAAAAGCAAATACCTAATCTCCAAAGCAAAACAAATCACTTCAGGTAACCCCCATCCCCATCATAGCCTTAATAGGTGTTGTAATCAAAAAGGATGTTAATGGGTGTTGTAATCAAATGATGTTAATAGGTGTTGTAATCAAATGATGTTAATGGTGTTGTAATCAAATGATGTGAATGGGTGTTGTGATCAGAAAAATGATGTTAATGGGTGTTGTATTCAAATGATGTTAATGGGTGTTAATAGATATTTGTAATCAAATGATGTTAATGGGTTATTTGTAATCCAAGTAATGTGAATGGGCGTTGTAATCAAATGATGTTAATGGGTGTTGTAATCAAATGATGTGAATAGGCGTTGTAATCAAATGATGTTAATGGGTGTTGTAATCAAGTAATGTAGATAGTTGTGATCAAATGATAGATAACGATAGTCTTGAGAGAGAGAGAGAGAGGAAGGAGAGGGAGAGAGAGAGAAGAGAGAGAGAGAGAGAGAGAGAGAAAAAATGGGATTCAGATGGTACACGTCTTTTTAGTAAAATTGCAAGCCAGAAAGAGACATGCTGGATGTTAGGAGATGTCGTTTAAATGAATGCAGATGGCATACCAAATTAAATATTACATGAAATGATGTCCCAATGAAATAATTAAATTTCAGTCAGATTTGATCTAGAGATCTAGATTTGGATCGACTTGGGCAGAAAGCATCTACTACGCTGTTTCTGTGAATGGATAATTCAGATAGTACATATTGTCTGTAAAATTGTCTTAAACGCATGTATGGGACATGAAATTGGTCCTTCAAATGATCAAACGCATGCTTTTTTTGTGTCTCTAAAAATATTGGAAGCCTTAAACAATAGAAAGGCTCCAGTTACGCATAAAAATGAACTCACGTATGGTTGATATGCTGCTGTAAATCATTGAATTTTTGTGTTGGTATAACTGAATCACACATTTGAGATTGACTGAGTGATTTATATTGAAACCGTGACAGATTCTTCACTATAATCATTGTTTGTTATTTATAGATTTTAGTATAGTTCCAAACCGGTGAGGAAAATTTTTTTGAATACGATCATTGTTAACATATTATATTATGATGGTTGTAAACAAATGGAAAACCTTTGGAATATAATTATTTTTTATCATTAATATATTTAATGAAGTATCTAAGAAGAGTAGTGGGGAAAACTTAAAAAGAGACAAAATCAGAAAGAAACACAACAATAAGAGCAAATGGCATAAAAACCATGATAGAAATTAATCAACTCAGATGGTTTAGGCATGTATATAGATTGACTGATAATAGTATAGCTAAATCAGTATACAGTGCTAAAACCCAAGGTAAAAGATCAAAGGCAGACCTCGGAGAAAGTGGGAAGAATATGTAAAAGAGGCATTAAAGCAAAGAAATTTAACTTTACAAAAGGAAACAGAAAATGCTAGGACAGGCCAGCCTGAAGAAAGATAATTTCGGGCATCTAAACCCCATGCACCGGAATGTAAGAATGAGAACTGATAAAGAAAGAAAGAAAGAATGAACGATGGCCATAAACCTGGAACAATTTCTGGAATTCAACCATTGCTTGTTACGAACAGACATTCGCGATGGTTACAGCTGGTGACAAATTCTTGAAATTTCTCATTATTACTTTTTTCTGTCCCTCGTTGCTCCCAGGCGCCTATGCCGAGTCGCTCACAGGTACTGCACTTCCTGTTTTGCTCAACATTTCCCCTGCTGCCAAGTTTGATTTTGGAGAGTGTCAGTTGGGGAGCATGCGGACATTCTGTGTACCATCAAGAATGAGTCCAATGTTTTGCCGGCTCTGTTTGAGTTCAGTCAATTGCCCATTTCACGGCCCATCCTCGAGCAGGGAAAATTTTCCCTGGACAAGCGCCCAAGACGTCATCTTCTCATTTGCACCCAAACAGGCTGGTACGACTTTAAATAAAAAAATTCTTTGAATCATGAAGAATAAATCTAAATGAAGTCATCTTCTTCATGTTCTCCAATCAAGAAATCATTTTATTTTCAATTTTAATCGGAAAATATTATTTCAGTGATGCCTTTAAAGATACGTTTCATTATAAATCAATATGATTTATTTAATATTTTAATATTATTTCTTTAAATGAATGTTTCTGTATGAAATGTTAAATAAAAGCTTATTACATTGTTATCCAGGCTCCTTCAAGCCAGAGCAGTTGCTAGAACGTCATTGGACAAGTGGCCCGGACAAAGCGAAAAATCCAACTGTCGCTAACGCTTTAAGTTATTTTTTACTCTTCCGTCAAACTGTCGGGAACTAGTGACCCAATTACCATCAAGCCGAAAAAGATTCAATAAGGTTAGGCACACATTGTGCATATGCAAGCATAGATATGGAAACTGTCCACTGTTTCTGCTACAACGGAAATCTGATAATCTTTTATCTCTTGATCATTATTTTTTCTTATAATGCCTTGTCGTTTAAACATTTGCATTAATATATATTTTAAACATTTACTTTTATATCTTATTAATTATTATTATTATTATTATTATTATTATTATATCATTATTATTATTATTATTATTATTATTATTATTATTATTATCATTACTAGCTGTAGGTGCCCAGCGTTGCCAGCTAACGATTAAATTGTAAATCAAATTTTTGTGTAAAAAAATTTTGTCTGCGCCCTCTGGTTGAACAACAAATACATGTTCACTATTGGATTTCACGTGTAACTATGACTCTAGAAAATTGGTGCATGGTTGAGAATGCAAAAGAATGCAAAGCAAAATACAAAAATGAATGAAAAAACCCATCTTGACTTCAAGGGCCAAATAATTTCTATTGTCTCATACAGAATTTTGTGATATTGTGTAAGCTGATATCCTGATGTAACGTTTTGTCATTTCTGTGTCCTGCATTAAGGAATCACGTATATCTCCAACAGAAGTCGGCGTGAATGATATGATCAACCTTTGATGACCTTGAGGAAAGTCACCTGCGAAATGCTGTTGGTGGATCAACCAAAGTCAACTTCACCGAATCAGAGGCAGCTAAGTGGCGAAATTTGATAAAGATGGGAAGCCCATCAGGTTGCTTTTCCAACGATCGAGCCCAAAATATTCGACCTTTTTGATAGATCGGAACGATTCCAGTAAGTGCAGGAGAAATGTGAAATACGGTAGAATTTTTAAAGTTAGGGTCACTAAACTAGAGGTTTTATCCAGTGTGGTAAGTCGAAAAATCATGTTAAGCTGGAGATTCCAATCTTACTAATTTCTGCTTTACGTTTTGTTAATAGCTCCAATGATGCTTCATAAATGCTTTAGATTTTTTGTTTTTTAATACATTCTTCTTTTACATCTACTGTCTGACATGAGATGAAGATTAAAAGCATTTGACACTGCTTTGTCTCCTAAAAGCTTCTGATCTGCGTTTCAACCTCCAAATCAAAATCTATAAAAAATGCCCTTTAAGAATTATCGGTGGCTGTTCTTTCTAGACATTTGAAAAGTTTTCCTGTTACTTATGATGAGCGACTTTTTCGTTTGGTTTCTTTGAATTATTTAAACAATAGATCACTGTTCCTTGAACAAGAAAGGCACAACTATGTCGACTGACTCCTCCCTGGATGATTTAGCCATTGACGGAAGTGACCAGACCACAGAATGGTTATGTTCGCCAACTGCACAAACTGAGGAAAGGCGTTTGATGAAAAAATCAAAAAATGAGTGCATCTTTAGATTGCCACGTTAATGTAAATTCTAGGGGTCGTCGGCTCAGAGTTACGCAGAAAGCTCGTTTCGAAGAAAAGAAAACGTTCTAAAGTTCTCAGCTTAAAAGACAATCTGGTGCTAAGATTTTTTAAAAAAATACAAGTGAAGATTGAGTCAGACGTGGGTTGAGTTTGGCTACAATGTTTTGTGAAACAGGACGACTGACAACTGTGAGTCTGATATTGGTTGATGAGGAATAATCATTATAATGATGTACAATTTGAGCTGACCAACTTTGCAGTAATCGACTGTTACTGTTTTTTTTGCTTCTTTTCTCATTTCCATCGTACACTTCCTCTTTTCTTTTGAAGTTTCTTGAGACAAACTAATGAAAGGACATCGGGCATTAAAAACGCAGCTGGAATTTTTACAGGAAGCTGGCATAGGAAAGAAATACATTCTGATCCTCTGTGTGAGTATTTTGGGTACGATGATGTGACAAATCTTTCTCTGAGAGAGGATGGAAGGAATGGGGGGGGGGTGCAACTTTACAACCTACAAATAAGCAAATTCTACAATAATCCACAAACTTTTTGTTCTGGTGGTCTGCAAACTGAACTCCTCTCTTCCACTGTAAAATTTAATCTGCAAACAAGAAGAAAAGGGGGAAGGGGGATATATTTCCACTTTTTTCTTCTTTTGTTTCTGTTTTTAATTATTTGGGTGTCATGTCTATATTAATCCTTTAAAGATGTTTTGTTGGTTTGCGTCTCCTCACAGCTCCACTGCCGCAAATACAGACTGGAAATTGCTGAGCACAAAGAATTGGCTGAAGCAGAGAAATAGAGCGGTGTCTAAAGCGGTCAGTTTTTAAATTCTCACACAACCCTGGGTTTTCAGCAATTTGATTCCATTCTCAGCGTGTAATAGAAGATTTTGAAACAAACTTTTTGAAAATTGCATGCAGTTCGTTCATTTGTCATTCTTCAGAACAGTAATGAAGATTAGTTGAAGCAGAAAAGGCACATAATATGTCAAGGACAAGGACATGAAATAATAAGATAAGATAATCTGTATTCGTCCTTTTTGGGAATATTGAAGCCCTGTAGGAACAAAAGACAAGACGAATACAAGGAAGAGATAGAAAATAAATCTTTGGGCATCTCATAGAATTAGAATCAAACCTAGCCCTACGCACATTGGCACCTATCACCTCACCATGAAAAGGGCAGCACTACACTCTATTGTGGGGGTTGTTAGTTCGATTCTATTGAGGTCTAGGATTTTTCTGTCTACTACTTTGTATTTGTCTTTTCTTTGTTCTTATGAGTTTCCCGTCTATTCCTTTGTATTTGTCTTTCTTTGTTCTATAGGGTTTTTTCTTTGTCTATTCCTTTGTATTTGCCTTTTCTTTGTTCTTATGGGAGTTTTTCTTCTGTTTATTCCTTTGTATTTGTCTTTCTTTGTTCTATAGGGATCAATATATGTGATTTATTTGGCTATCTAATGATGAAAGCATGTAGCCATGAAATCCTGACTTCAATGTGAATTGTTTTTGCCTGGGGGGGGGGTGTCTTGACACTCTGTACTATGTTCTTTCCTTGATAAAGATTGTTTGTATCTGAAATTGTCCATATAGCTCAGCCACAGAGTATTCATAGATTTGGACTCTCAACATGGCTGGCTGCGTTTGTCAGGAAGGCAGATGATGTAAGGGCAAGCTCTTACACAATGTAAAGTGCAGCAGATGTAAAGATGGATTTATAATAGTCACAATGTAGAGTGCAGCCTTTCTGAGATGTAAAGATGGATTAATATAGTCACAATGTAAAGTGCAGCCTTTCTGAGATGTAAAGATGGATTTATAATAGTCACAATGTAAAGTGCAGCCTTTCTGGAGATGTAAAGATGGATTTGGATTTATAATAGTCACAATGTAAAATGCAGCCTTTCTGAGATGTAAAGATGGATTTATAAAAATAGAGATAAAGATGGGTGTATAATAGTGTGTATCCCTTCTGAGATGTAAAGATGGATTAAAATAGATAAAGATGGGTGTATAATAGTGTGTAATTTATAATGGACATAAAGATGTAAAGTGCATCCCCACACAAAGACATAAAGATGAGATGTAAAGATGGTATTTATAAAATAGAGGTCAAATATACATTCAATAGTGCTCCCTATATCAATCCAAAGATGGGTGTATAATAGTGGATTAATAGAGAGATAAAGATGGATTTCCCTAGTCTTTCCTCTAAAAATAAGAGGTAAAGATGGATTTATAATTCTCTTTCTGAGATGTAAAAATGGATTTATAATAGTGTGTATTCCTCGTGTTTATAATGGTCACAAAGATGGATTTATAATAGTCTTTCCCTGTAGATTGATTTCAAGATGGATTTATAATAGTGCTTCCTGCTAATTTATCCCTGGATTTTTGATTGGGTGCATTTCATATCCCATCCACACCAATGCTGTACTTCACTACAGTAGAGAGCTCACCTCTCACCTCAACTGTGCATCATTATTGTCCATAGGTGAGTTTCATTCAATTCTTCTTTTTCAACTCCCAGTCAAGCATACTTTTCACTGACTTTTATTTCAACCAACTTTCCATCAAGATCTTTCTCTGCTCTGTTTCTCACTCACACCTGAGTCAAGTGTTTCGTGTCATCGTGTATCATCTTTCTCTCATGTTTATGTTGTACGACCTTTTATGTTCTCTCATGTTTGTTCCTCTCTTTATTTAACTATGCTCCAACCTTTGCTTCCTCTACTTATTTCCTCTCACCTTTATTTGTCTCCAACCTTTATTTCTCTCACCTTTATTTATGTCCAACCTTTATTTCTCTCACCTTTATTTCTATCACCTTCTTATTTATACTCGAGCGTTTATTTCTTCTCACAACTTTATTTATGTACGACCTTTATTTCTTCTCCACCTTTATTTGTCTTTGACCTTTATTTCTGTCACCTTTGTTGTGCTCTGACTTTATTTTCTCCAAATTTTATGTTATTTGACCTTTATGTTCTCTCATGTTTATTTCCTCTCACCTTTATTTATGCTCCAACCTTTATTTTCCTCTCACCTTTATTTCCTCTCACCTTTATTTATGCTCTGACGTTTATTTCTTCTCACCTTTATTTATGCTTTGACCTTTATTTCTTCTCACCTTTATTTATGCTTTGACCTTTATTTCCTGTCACCTTTATTTATGCTCTGACTTTTATTTTCTCCAAATTTTATTTATGCTCTGACCTTTATTTCCTCTCACCTTTATTTATGCTTTGACCTTTATTTCCTCTCACCTTTATTTATGCTTTGACCTTTATTTCCTCTCACCTTTATTTATGCTCTGACCTTTATTTCCTCTCACCTTTATTTATGCTCTTACCTTTATTTTTTCTCATCTTTATTTTTTCTCACCATGGAAAAATAAAAATAGCCGGAAAAGGAAATTCTGTTCTATGGGCAATGATGGCCTTGAAGGAGCTTTATTCTTTGTGATACAAGAGATGCAGATTAAGGGGGGGGGGGGGGGATGTTGATAATTATGTAATGGATTGATTTCTGTGTAGAAGAAGGCAGAACAACAACGTCTATTGCGTTTTTAGTGTTTTTTATATTAATGTATTTATTTTTGTGTATAAATTAAAGACTCACAGATTTTATTGATGTTTATTTATTTACTTTCAATTCTTTTACATCAGGACCCCCTACCATTGATTTTGGAGCTGTGTGCCTTCGTTCCGTCTGTCAGAGGGAGTTGAACATTATCAACAACCTGGACCAGTACATCCACATTGTGGCTGAGGTAAGAGGTCGCATCGTGAAAAAAAAACCCCAATGGTGATTGCCAATGATTTCTATATAAGGTAGATTGACTGCAAGGCCGTTACGACCCGCTGAATTGGTGGTTATCGGTGTTTTGATTCTGGTTTTCTATAGTGCGAAGTGGAAGAGGCGATGATACATCACTATCAGGACAGACTACTCGTTGGTCTTTAGGGCATGAACAAGAAAAAATGAATTAAAGTTAAAGCCTGGTCAGAACAAAGTCAAAACAGATATACAAAGGAAAAGACAAAAAATAAATCTTGGCTGTCAATGGAATCAAACCTGCAACTCCTGTATCGGCATACATATCACCTCGCCATGAAAAGAAAGCACACTACCAACCATGCTAGCTACGTTTCATTTAAGGTTCAATTCAATTTCAAGCACAGTTATTGACAAGTCAAAGTCGCCAATTTCTTCAAATTGAGTTTATTCTACCATTGTACCGTTCTATCAATGTTTATTTTATCATATATGTAAGCAATAAACTATCACGAACCGTTATCAATCATTTGGCAAATTTTTCATCTTCCCGTTTATAAGATTGACTGCCGCGAACTGAGGCAAAGCAGTCCCCTATCACAGGTTATCCCCCCTTTGTGCAAGGCGATTATTCCCATTATCTTTGAGTCCAACACAAGAGGAAGATTTCAAAGGTGAGAAATGTCTTTTCATTGTTAAGTGATTTGTTGAATTTAGAAAAAGAAACAAGTATTGATGAATCAGGTAACAAAATTCACCAAACACTCATTCAAGTCTGTATAAGTCGTTGACTTGTCTGTGCTAATTTTGAAAGTTTATGGCTGTTATGGTTACTTGTTTATTTCATTAACTGGGTGAATGTTTTGGTTAATTTAGAATACGCGTGCTGACAGTAATACTCTAGAATTAGTGGGTCAGTTATTATGAAAGAGAAGAAGAAATGGAACACTGGGGCTTATTTCTGTTTTATAGCATCTTTCTTCTTGTTCGTAATAACTGACCAACTCAATGTGAAGAGAATTTGTGATAATGATTGACAGACATGACAGGAAACTAAGTAGGTGGTTGCTGGACAGGAAATGACACTAAATAGGTGGTTGGTGGACAGGACAGGACACTAAGTAGGTGGTTGCTGGACAGGAAAGGACACTAAGTAGGTGGTTGGTTGACAGGAAGGACACTAAGTAGGTGGTTGCTGGACAGGACAGGACAGGAGATGGTAAGTATAAGTAGGTGGTTGGCAGACAGGACAGAGGACACTAAGTAGGTGGTTGGTGGACAGGACACTAAGGACAGGACACTAAGTAGATAAGTGGTTTGGTGGACAGGACAGGACACTAGGACAGGACAGGACACTAAGTAGGTGGTTGGTGGACAGGACAGGACACTAAGGATTGACACTAAGTAGGTGGTTGGTGGACAGGACAGGACAGGACACTAAGTTGGTGGTTGGTGGACAGGACAGGACACTGGTAGGTGGTTGGTGGACAGGACAGGACACTAAGTAGGTGGTTGGTGGACAGGACAGGACAGGACACTAAGTTGGTGGTTTGCAGACAGGACACTAAGGACAGGACACACTAAGTAGGTGGTTGGTGGACAGGACAGGACACTAAGTTGGTTGGTTGGTGGACAGGACAGGACAGGACACTAAGTTGTTGGTTGGGACAGGACAGGACAGGACACTAAGTAGGTGGTTGGTGGACAGGACAGGACACTAAGTTGGTGGTTGGTGGACAGGACAGGACACTAAGTTGGTGGTGGACAGGACAGGACAGGACATTAGGTGGTTGGTGGACGGACAGGACAGGACACTAAGTAGGTGGTTGGTGGACAGGACAGGACACTAAGTTGGTGGTTTAGGGACAGGACAGGACACTGGGTGGTTGGTGGACAGGACAGGACACTAAGTTGGGTTGGTGGACAGGACAGGACACTAGTTGTTGGTTGGTGGACGGACACACTAAGTAGGTGGTTGGTGACTAAGTTGTTGGTTGGTGGACGGACAGGACACTAGGCCCAGGACACTAAGTAGGTGGTTGGTGGACTTCTTTCGGACACTGCTCGTAGGCCCTTTCACTTCACCCTTTCCTTGCTATACATCCTACTATTTCCTCTTAGTTCACCTTGAGATCACCGTGTATGGTGGACATGGTAAATATCAATAAAATAAAACTGAAACACAGGACACTAAAGCTGTTTTAGGTTTTATGCTGCAAGGAGTGCTGGTACCCACCTGTTTCAGATGAGGAAATGGGTGCATAGCTCCCCTAGCAGTGCGTAAAAAAAAAATTATTACGTATGTTTTATTTTTACTCGAGTCAGTAAGTCTGTTTTACCTTCCAATGTACATATATGAACGTCTAATCCAATATTGCCAAGATTCGAACCCAGAACCTCATTCCTTTTAATACTACATAATCATGCTTATTTGTTTATGTAAATACTCTAAAATTTATTTGATAAAATAAAAAAGAAATCAGTTTGGATAGATAAAGTAAGTCAATGTCTTCTTTTATCTGATCTTTTTTTTAAAGTTGGACCTTTATTTCAGGCTTTACCATTTTTTGTCTCCTCTTTTCGCCATCGATGCCATTGAACGTTTATTTTGTTTCTTTCCCCTGCTATGGTCAGGTCAGTGATGTATTCAATCAATGGCTTCTACAAGCATCATGTTACCGTGCTGGCTGAGGTGGTTCCTGTGGCCGTGGAGCTCTCACCACGAGACTCGTCTTGAAACCCAGCCCTGGAATGCCAGCAGAGGCTGGTGTGTATTTTCAGATTCTGTCTGTCATTGATGTTATGTTTGTCTGTCATTGATGTTCTGTGTGTCTGTCATTGCTGTTGTCTATGTCTGTCATTGATGTTGTGTGTGTCATTGGTGTTATATTTGTCTGTCATTGATGTTATGTGTGTCTTTCATTCATGTTGTGTGTGTCATTGATGTTGTGTGGGTCTGTCATTGATGTTGTGTGTGTCTTTCATTGTTGTTGTCTGCATCTGTAATTGATGTTGCCTGTGTCTGTCATTGATGTTGTCTGTGTCTGTTTTTGATGTTCCCTCTGTCTGTCATTGATGTTATCTGTGTCTGTCATTGATGTTGTCTGTATCTGATGTTGTCTGTGTCTGTCATTGATGTTGTCTGTGTCTGTCATTGATGGTATCTGTGTCTGTCATTAATGCATTAATGTTGTCAGTATATGTCATTGTTGATGTGTGTGTGTGTCATTGATGTTATGTGTGTCTGTCTTGATGTTGTCTGTGTCTGTATTCATGTTGTGTGTCTGTCATTGATGTTGTCTCTGTCTGTCATTGATATTGTGTGTGTCTATCATTGATGTTATCTGTGTCTGTCATTGATGTTATCTGTGTCTATCATTGATGTTGTATGTGTATGTCATTGATGTTATCTGTGTCTGTCATTGATGTTGTACATGTCTATTATTGATGTTATCTGTGTCTGTCATTAATGTTGTATGTGTCTTTCATTGATGTTATCTGTGTCTATCATTGATGTTATCTGTGTCTATCATTGATGTTGTATGTGTCTGTCTTTGATATTGGGTGTGTTTGTCATTGATGTTGTGTGTGTCTTTCATTGATGTTTTGTATGTTTGTCATTGATGTTTGTCTGTGTCTTTCATTAATGTTGTATGTGTCTATCATTGATGTTGTCTGTGTCTGTCATTGATATTGCCTGTGTCTATCATTGATGTTATCTGTGTCTGTCATTGATGTTGTCTGTGTTTGACATTGATGTTGTCTGTGTCTTTCATTGATATTATATTTTTCTGTCATTGATGTTGTCTGTGTCTGTCATTGATGTTATCTGTATCTGTCATTGATGTTGTATGTGTCTGTCATTGATGTTATCTGTCCGTCATTGATGTTCTATGTGTCTGTCATTGATGTTGTCTGTATCTGTCATTGATGCTGTTTGTGTCTGTCATTGATGTTTTCTCTGTCTTTCATTTATGGTGTATGTGTCTCATTCATTTTGTCATTTATTTTGCATGTGTATCATTGATTTTATATATGTCTTTTATTCATTTTGTGTTGATGTTCTTATTGGACAAAGCAAATCGTTAATAAACTCCTGTTCCATTTGTGTAAGTTTCTGTAATGTCATCACTCTCAACAATATGCCCAACAAAAATAAACTCTTGACCTATATTTCCAGGTTTCCGTAATGTCATCACTCTAAACAACACACTCAACTACCCGGCCAGAATTTACCTGGTCGCCAGATCTGGGCGAAAAAGGAACGGCTTTCTCCCGCCACGTCTGCCACAGGTGATTCACACATTCGTTATCAACATCATTCACAAGCTCAACAAGGGTAGCTAAACCCTAAGAAAATTTTATTTTACTTTTCACTATATAAAGAGAGGATATTATGAGGAAGAAGAAGAAGAAGTAGAAGAGAGGAAGAAGAAGAAGAAGAAGAAGAAGAAGAAGAAGAAGAAGAAGAAGAAGAAGAAGAAGAAGAAGAAGAAGAAGAAGAAGAAGAAGAAGAAGAAGAAGAAGAAGAAGAAGAAGAAGAAGAAGAAGAAGAAGAAGGAGGAGAAAGAATAAAGACATTGGTTACAAATTGTCTAGCTTTGCGTTGAGCACAGTAGTAATATGTTTGTGTTAAAGTAACCAGACAGCACATTTTGATTTTTAAAGTAAGTCACGTTCTTTCACGACCTTTGTGGCTTATAAAGTGGGAGCTTATCCAAGTTTCTATAGTGTGAAGGAGAACAGCAGCAGTTTTAAAATTTGCTGCCCAGTTGATGGTGGTACCTACCTGCGCCTGGGTCGAGTGAGGAAATGCGCATTAAGTCTCTCTCCCCAAGGAACATATCAGATCGTTCTTCTTCTTTTGCCTCTCAACTACCTGTGGAACACAGGCCACCAGTCATCCCTATCCTGCACCAAGGTCTGCAACTTTCCCCAGGTTTTTCCTCTTTCTCCTCATCTCTGTCTCGACCTCTCTCTTCTATATCATTCTTGATCAACCTCTACATTTATTCCCTTGATATCGTCATTGTCATGATTTAAACCCTTTCAGCATCTCACAATCTTAAAAATGGCAGCAGAAACTAGGTTTCCAATGTCCATTTAGTTGTTTACTAGGGAAAGGTAATAGTGTTAACAAAATTATCATTTAGTCAACAAGTATACAAGGAATTAAATGATTTAGAGAGAGAGAGAGAGAGAGAGAGAGAGAGAGAGAGAGAGAGAGAGAGAGAGAGAGAGAGAGAGAGAGAGAGAGAGAGAGAGCAGAGAGAGAGGAGAGAGCAAGAGGGAGGGAGGGGAAGGAAGAGCCGGAGGGAGAGCAAGAGAGAGACAGAGAGAGAGAGAGGGAGGAAGGGGAGGGGAGACAGACAAAAGAGAGAGAGAGAAAGAGACACACATATTAAACTCAGACAGACAGACAGACACATGTGACACAGAGACACACACACACATGCACACACACACAAAACATACACGCAAAAATGACCTAGTAAAGAAGCATGTTATTCAACAATCAATTTAATATCAGTCATTACCTAAGCATTACGTCATCAAAATGATTTTCATCATAACATTCTTGATTGACTTTGTGCTGTATGAGAGCAATTTTCATATGTCTTCTTATCTTGTATGTATTCTACAGGTGTGGTCGAACCTGGAACTGACCTTGATTGTGAGGTCGTGTGGCATCCATCTTGCATGGCACCTGAAGGCAGGTCGCTCACATTACTGGTCAACGGTGGTGATTCAAGGAAGCTCACTTGCAGGGCTGAGGTAATTTTCACCGTCTGGTTACTTTTCTAGATCATGTTTTAACACTTTCAAGCCTTATGTTGGGATGAGAGTGACACAAAAACGTTCCAAACTTTGATTTGCTTATATCTTTACTGTGAAATTTTAGATCGCAATATAATTTCGTTTAAGATTATTTCAAACTATGAAGTATACTTGTATGAGAAAATCATAAAATCCATGCACAAATATTATGTGACATGGAATTGAAAATACCCACTAGCTGAATGAAAATATCACACACTTTTACCTATTCAATGCACAGTTCCTAGACAGTTTTCATTGAAAGCTGATATGCTCAATTTGGCAAATGAACACCGATTTGTGTGTTCATGTTGTTATGATATTGTTATTTCAAAGTAACCTTACAAGAACATTTGTATGTAAAAGATTAATCCGCATGATTTAACTGAAATTTTCTACAGTTGTTAACCCATGTTGATCTAGATACGGTATGATTTAATTTTTTTTAAAAACCCAGGTGTGTCTGGGTTGGTTTTTCATCATATAATACAAAGGAGCCACAGTAGAGTGAAGTCCAAAAGTGACAAACGACATAAGTGGCAACTCCACTAAGAAAGACAGAGCAAACACGTGACGTTTTGGAGCATATCTGCACGACACGTATGCAGGCACGAATACAGTGTAAAAAATGTTGGGGAGGAAAAACAGAAAGCAGGATGAAAGGGGTGGGTAGAGAGGAGAAAAGTCAAGAAAGGGGAAGGGAACAGCCGATAACAAATCATCACCTCTGGGCAGGACGCTAGTCTGATGCAGGTTTTTACTCCAATGCTGTTGTTGTGGTACCCATTTGCACCCAGGGTTCTTAATGTGGAATAGCAGACGTGTTAAGTGTCTTTCCCAAAAGCACAACAGACATTGCACCTGGCATTGCCCGGATTTGGCCCTGGACCTCTTGATCCCCAAGTTTGGCAACTTAACCACTGGGTCACTGATGTCACAAGTTTTTGTCATATTGTATCTTGTTTCTTATCTTATCTTATCCTTATCTTATTTCTGATCTTATACTTAACTTATTTCTGACCTTATTTTCTTTTCTTTTATTGCTTATCTTGTCTTATTTTTTCTTATTTCATATCTTATCTTATTTTATTTTATTTCTTATTTTGTCTTATTTCATCGTATTTCTTATCTTATCTTATCTATTTTACCTTTTTTCTTATCTTTTGTAATTTCTTATCATAGCTTATTTTATCTTATTTCTTATTTTTTCTCATTTCCTTATTTTTATCTTATTTCTTATATTTTCTTATTTCTTATTTTATCTTATCTTATTTTATGTTATTTCTTATCTTTTCTTATTCTTATTTTACTTTATCTTATTTCTTATTTTAATGTATTTCTTATGTTATCTTATTTCTTATCTTATATATTTCATCTTATTTCTAATCTTATCTTATTTCCTATCTTATCTTATCTTATTTTATCTTATTTCTATCTTATCTTATCATTTTTATCTTATCTTATTTCTTATCTTATCTATTTTATCTTATTTCTTATCTTATCTTATCTTATTTTATCTTATTTCTATCTTATCTTATTATTTTTTATCTTATCTTATTTCTTATCTTATCTATTTTATCTTATTTCTTATCTTATCTTATTTCTTATCTTATCTTATCTTATTTTATCTTATTTCTTATCTTTTCTTATTATCTTGTCTTATATTATATTCTGTCCTATTTTATTTCTTATCTTATCTTTTATTCCTTAGCTTATCTTATCTTATCTTATTTCTTATCATATCGTATCATATCTTATCTTTTTGTTATCTATTCTTATTTCTTATCTTATTTCTTATTTCACCTTATCTTATTTTTATCTTATCTTGTTTCATATCTTATTTCTTATCTTGTTTTATATTATCTTATTTTTTATTCTATCTTATTTATTATCTTATCTTATCTTTAGTTTGGGCCTCTCTTCTTGTTTCCATGGCCTTGTGGTTATAAAGGACTTTCATTATACAAACACTTTCAGCTTGGTCCTACCAATGTGTACTTCCTTGACCAAAGGATAAGCTTCGAGCTGCTCCCGTCAACCTGACCACAGTGACCACCGCCAATTCTCCATAATGCTGAAACAACCATGGCTACTTCCAGGTGAGAAGATCGGTGGACGGGAGGTTTCGTAACTCCTAATGGGTGGTTTAGATATGATGGAATTTTAGGGTTCTTTTCTTTGCATATGTGTGTGTGTGTGTGTGTGTGTATGGATTTGTGATAGCAAAATGTATGCCGTTATTTTCCTTTCTAAACACATGTCTGAACAGTTTCATCCTTCTACACACCTTTTTTTTATTAAGTTGTTTGTCTCTTCTGTCTCTCTGTCTCTCTGTCTCTGTCTCTGTCTCTCTGTCTGTCTCTGTCTCTCTGTCTCTCTCTTTGTCTCTCTCTCTGTCTCTCTGTCTCTCTGTCTCTGTCTCTGTCTCTGTCTCTGTCTCTGTCTCTGTCTCTGTCTGTCTGTCTGTCTGTATGTCTCTCTCTCTCTCTCTCTCTCTCTCTCTCTCTTCTCTCTCTCTCTCTCTCTCTCTCTCTCTCTCTCTCTGTCTCTCTCTCTCTCTCTCTCTCTCTCTCTCTCTTTCCTCTCTCTCTCTCTCATTCAATATCTCTCTCTCTTCTGTCAAAACCTTGGAGCAGCTTAGTTAGGACATGGGTCTCTCATTGTAAGAAAAAAAATACCAACATTCACTCTGTAAGGGATCAAAAATAATTCCAAAGTTCAAAAACCGTCTCAAATAGATCATGATAGAATGTTGCATAGCTGTCAACCAGTACATAAAAATGTATTTAGAATGTTTCTTGGCTTTGAGTCCACATGTCTGTTTTTAAAAATGTATTTAGTATATGAGGATTTTTTAAAATTGAATAATATGAAAAACCCTAAGTCATTGGCAGAAACTCAAAGGGAGGGGGTAAAAGTCCAGAGACACCCATTTGCAGAACTGCTGTTGCACTTTGTCAGAAAGTTCAGCGATCTCCAACTTTTGTATGTATCTGAAAGGGGTTATTCAAATAAAGAATCTGGGTTTTATTCATTTGAAAACTTTGGCAGCTATGTTGCTATCAAAGGTTTCTTGGGAAATAGCATCGAAGCAGTCTTCAATTTAATAAAAATAAAAAAATTTTTAAGGAAAGGACAAAATAGTACAGATGACAGTTTGCCCTTTAAATCTCTCAAACTTTACATTTACCTCCAGGTGCTGGATCCCAATCCTTCCTGGCCTGACCGTCAGCCCAGTCCACGGAGTTGTGCCTGTAGGGGGCAGCACCGAGATTCTCTCGCCCTGACCCCCGACGCTATCATCAAGTTTGACACCAGAGTCCAGGTTTCCATCAGGGGAGGGAAAATCACGAGTCTTGGGGAACTGTGGAGCCACCAGATGTCATCATCGATGTTAAGTTTCCTCTTCCTTCCCGGTTCGTGCATTTATTTTTATTTTTATTTTCTTCCTTCCCGGCAACATTTTGAAGGTCTTAGTAGAATATCTTTGTTGAGATCATTTATTTTTATTTTTATTTTCTTTGTCGTTTCCAGTGTTTTTGTGATCCTCTTTCAAAGTGTAAATTTTAAAGTTTTTATTTGTAAAGTTGAGGTCTTAGTGAGAATGTTTCATCATTCTCCAAAAGTCAACAGGAGTAGTGCGAAAGTTGAATAAACTGGATGTGGATCTATATTTGAGTTTTAGTGGGAGGTACGTTACGTAGCACGGTCCTGGTTGTTTTTTTTAACTCATTAGTGTGTAGACACTGACTATATTCAAATTCCTTCATTCATTGTCGTGGGTTCTTCTCTCTCCATGTCACCATTGTAGCAGTCCATTACGACAAGATGGAGGATAAAGATAAGAACAAAAAGCAGAAAACACATTCAAACGTTGAATTCTCTGAACAGCATTATTCCTTGGTTAGCTTTTGTTGATCAAAGCATAATTCAACTGTCTGATAAGTTCAAAATGGAATAACGCCTTCTCAAACAGATCTCATAGAACTTTGGTTGTATTCTGTGGATCCACAGCTACATAAAAACTGTATTTGATATTCCATATTTAAAAATTTGTGTGATATCTTGTAAAAATCTAAATTGAATAAATGCAGGATCTTTTTCTTTATTCTCTAACAGTCATTTTATTGTTTCAAACTTTTTGAAATTCTGTGGATCCAAATTCGTAAAAATTTCAAGGCTGAACAAATCTGAAGAAAAAATTGCAATCAATCTAAAACTGTCTGCACTTAATTTAAAAATTTGTGTGATATTTGTAAAAATAAAGACAACAGACATATCACAAAACAAATGCTTTTATGTATCTGACTGGTTATTTCAAATAATTTTATTGACATAAGCTTTTGAAGAGTTGAGGTTTTTAAACTTTATAACAGCTGATGTCATTTAAATCTCTCAGATATAGAAATTTCATGAACAGGGGCTCATGGAGCAAAGCAATCAAAAAAAATCAAAGGGAGACCATTTACATCGATACATATCCACAACAGCCATTCACTGACATTTTTCAAAATTATATGCATGCAAAAGACGAAACTTTACATATATTTTTGATGAAAGTGCTCAGAGGTTTGGTCAATCCAGTTGTTTAGGAGCTGAACCTCATTTATAAATCCTTTGTTTTGTATAGTTTTTTTTGTTTCATGAGTCCATAGTTTGTCCTCAGTATTTACATCTATAAAAGTAAGTACATGACCCCCACAACTAATTTTCAAGTTTGGCACCAGAGACGGAGCAAATTTATGAAAGTTTTGAAGAAAGACACCATTTTGAGTTTGGTTGTTTAGAGAGCTAAACCTTGTTTATAAAAATAGTTTTTGATGTCAACATCTTTGGGTCATAGTTTTGTCCTCAATTTACCTTAAAAGTTTATTAACATATATTTATACCTAACTGAAAATTTTTGAGTAATGGCAGCAATTCGGATAAATTTTGTTGAGATGGTTCATTTACTTTTTTTTTATTTGAAAACTGTCGTTTTGCAGTGTTTTTTGGTTATATACCTCTTTCAAAAAGTAAGTTAAATATTTACATTTTTTTCCAAAGTTGAAGGTCTTATAATCAGAATTAGCATCATTCACTCCAAAAGTCAAATGCAGGTTGGCAGGTAGGAGATGAAGTTGAATAAACTGGATGTGGATCTATATTTGTCAAACAATGATAACAGCTAGTTTCATTACATAAATGATTTCAACGGTGTTATTTAGTCTGTTTTTTCTTTTAACTCATTCAGGCAACCACCAAATGCAGATTTGACCTGACCACTACAAGACATGACTCTCTATTCAAGTTCCTCCCATTACATTGTTTTTATATGTTTATTTATTTTCTAACCTTCCCATTCTCGTGTTTCTTGATGGGTCTTATTTATTTTTATATTTTTATTTTAATTCTAGATCTGAACCTTCTACTAATCCCCTCTACCCGTTTCTTATCATCACTGTCTCTTTCATTCTTCCTCCTTTGTGTCCATTACTGACAAGATGGATGCCTGATAAAGATAAGAACAAAAAGCTAGAAATTTCACATTTGTTGACATGACAATTGAAACAAAACGTTGAATTCGATTTACTAGTGCTTGTCACTTATTGTCATATTTTGCCTATGAGTTAGCTTTTTAGTTGGAAGATTGAATTCAATATTTGTCTGTAGTATTTCAAATTTTATGAAATTTGCAAGTCGCCTTTATCAGCATCAATGACATCTTTATTTGCTAATTAGAAACTGTCTGATGCCTTGGGCAATATCGAAAATGTAAAAATCTAAATGGGCATCAGTGGTCTTTTTGTTAAGCTTTAAACTTTGGATCAGTCTTTGAATCCTAGCAAAGCTAGGTCTGACATCGTGTTTCTTGGATCCACAGCAAGCATTTCCCCCACTCACCTAGGTGCTGGAAAACAAAGCAAGTTTTCTCCCACCCTTAATTTAAAGATTTGTGTGATATCTTGTAAAAATAAAGACAAAGATTCCGTATCACCACACAAATGCAGGATTCCAGACCAAAATCCTGACTGTACATCATTCATAGAATCCTGTCAACAGAGCCATTTATTTGATTTAAAGCTTTTTGAGAAAGTTGATCTCAAGATTTCTGGTAAATTCGTAAAAAAATAACAACAGTTATTAGAACAAATCTGAAGAAAAAATTTGTGATCAATCACACGGGACCTCCTTTTTTATCTAGATGGGAAAGTGTCGATCAAAATGGAACAGGAGTTTGTTTACAGACAACAGACAAATCCAAAACATTTGCTTTCTGGGCTCGAACCCACTATTTTTGGTTGGGAAGCCGATATGCATGCAACCACGCATGCCCTGACGTGACATAAGCTGGACTGAAATCTCAGAGGTTGGTTTTGTCAAACTTTATAACAGCTGATGTCATTTGAAATTCTTTGTCTCATGATATAGAAAGTTTCCTATGAACAGGGCTCATGGTGTTGTAGCATCGATACCACATCTACTATATATCAAAGGAGACCATTTACATCGATACTATACACAACAGCCATTCACTCCCTTTTTGTTCTCAAAATTAAGACCAAAGAGAGAGCAAATTTATCATATTTTTGATAGAAAGTGTCAATGTTTGGTCTAGGGCAGTATGTTTAGAGAGCTAAAAACCTCATTTATAAATAGTTTTCATGTTTTGTATGTTTTTTTGTGCTTTGAGTCCATAGTTTGTCCTCAGTATTTACCTTAAAAAGTAAGTACATGTACATATATATATACCTAACTGAAAATTTTGGAGATAATGGCAGCAGATTCGGATAAATTTTGAGTGAAAGTGAAGTCAGAAGACAGAATTTTGAGTTTGAGAAACTTGTCTCTTATTGCTTTACATTTATTATCATCATGGTTATTATTATTCTTTGTAATTTGTGTCATACTATTATATTATTTACCTTAAATGATTATTTGTTTGTAAAATGTTAGATATTGTGACTAAAGCAAATTTCCCAAAAGAACTAATAAAGATTATCTTATCTAATCTCTTATCTTATCTTATCTTATCTTTTGTTGTTTCTATCAGAGGACAATACAATTACCAAACAATGATCAACCTGTCATTGCAACTCATAATGATTTCGTCTGTGACTCTAGATTCAGGAGGAAAATAATTGAAGGGTTTGAGATAAAGTCAACTTTTACTCCAACGCAGGTAGGTACACCATACAAAAACATGTACCTTGTAGAAAGCATTCTGTTGATTTTCTCAAGACAAACAAACTGTTTGTTTCAAACAAAGTCTCAAAGCACTGTCTTTTGGTCATTCTTGTTTTTTTTCCCTTGTGTGATCAACAGTCTTTAAAGCCCTCATTTGTTGTTTGACAAGGGTTATCCATAGTTATGTTTTTTTATAGGGATGTTAGTGCTTAGACTGTTTTAGACTTGAAGTCAATCATGTTTGTCCTTGTTTCAAATACCAGTTAAGCTAGTCTTTCCTGACATTGTGTTCACGTGTAGTTTTCCCACTCAACCTGAGTGCAAATGGTCTTTTTGTTAAGCTGAAACTTTGGATCATGAGCTTGGGAGAACCCTAAAAACCTGTGTCAGGACTAATGTCCCCCACTGACCTAGAAATGGATACAAGGTGCTTCACCCTCAATGAAAGAAATCAGGATATGCTTCGGCTCTGTTGGCTGTTATAGCCTTGAAGGGGATTTTGACTATAAACCTCTGTATTTTATGTAACACACTTTGGCTTTCTGTGGGTGTGTGTGCAATTTATTAACACTTTCCGTGTCAAATGTTATGACAACAAGTGTTGTGACCCCGGAATTCTGCTTTACTTATTTCTTATTTTGTGTTTGTTATTTGTCAGTTGACAGGTCTTGTGGCTGATATTTTTTTAATATCTATTTTTATGTTTTGTTTTGTTTTCTGGTTTATTGTTGTTAGTTTTTTTGTTTTTGTTTTGTTTTTTTAGGAGTTAATCCATTCTTCTGCACGACTTCTGACTGACCCAACAGATGGGCAGTAGGCGGGTGCTCTTAATTTATTATCACTTTCCGTAGGTCCTACTTTTTTCCTTTCCCTCTTTTTCTTATCTTTCATCTTGCTGTTTCTTCATAATTAATTAACCTTGAGATCACTGCACATCGTTAGACAGGTAAACTTCAGTGAAGCAAAATACTGATCCAACTGACGTCTCACGCGCCTTTTTTTATTCCATTTTCTTCCCACTCAGGTGGCAGCGTACTCGTTCATCATGCCGGTTGTGATCAGCCACCTCGGAGTCTCCGACTCCCGCCTCGACCCCTTCCCACCCCACCCCCGCACCGTCCAACAAGAATAGCATCCAGCACATCATCAACCCCCGGCCGATTCCGCCACGGTGGCGATATTTTCAGGAAGCAGGTCATCGCCACGGCTCTGCGGCAGCCACTGCAGCTCGGCACTAACTGCCTGGAGTTTGTCCTGCCCTCCAGCTTCCACGAGATTTCCACCAGCATCACCATGGCCAACACCAAGGTAAGAATACAGGATATGAATCGCACTTACAAAGCCGGCCAACAGACCACAGCGAAGTGGAGTAAAGTAAAAAAAAGGTGATAAATTGCGTGAGTGTGCTGACCTGACAAAAAAAACCCACAAGGTGAACAGGGTTTCGAACAAAGGTGAAAGGGGTTTGAACTAAGGTGAAAGGGTTGTTTGAACTAAGGTGAAAGGGTTGTTTGAACTTACTAAGGTGAAAGGGTTGTTTGAACTAAGGTTAAAAGGGTTTGAACTAAGGTGAAAGGGTTGTTTGAACTAAGGTGAAAAGGGTTTGAACTAAGGTGAAAGGGGTTGTTTGAACTAAGGTTAAACGGGTTTGAACTTATTAAGGTGAAAGGGTTCAAACTAAGGTGCAAGGGGTTTGAACTAAGGTGAAAGGGGTTCAAACTAAGGTGAAAGGGATTCAAACTAAGGTGAAATGGGTTTGAACTAATGTAAAAGGTGTTCAAACTAAGGTTAAGAGTTTCAAACTAAGGGGAAAGGGTCGAACTAAGGTGAAAAGGGATTCAAACTAAGGTGAAAGGGGTTTGAACTAAGTTGAAAGGGGTTTGAACTAAGGTGAAAGGGTTTGAACTAAGTTGAAAGGGGTTTGAACTAAGGTGAATGGGGCTTGAACTAAGGTGAAAGGGTTTGAACTAAGTTGAAAGGGGTTTGAACTAAGGTGAAAGGGTTTCAAACTAAGGTGAAAGGGGGATTCAAACTCAGGTGAAAGGGATTCAAACTAAGGTGAAAAGGGGTTTGAACTAAGTTGAAAGGGGTTTGAACTAAGGTGAAAGGGTTTCGAACTAAGTTGAAAGGGGTTTGAACTAAGGTGAAAAGGGGTTTGAACTAAG
This sequence comes from Doris montereyensis, assembly GCA_037039925.1. Classification (NCBI taxonomy): domain Eukaryota; kingdom Metazoa; phylum Mollusca; class Gastropoda; order Nudibranchia; family Dorididae; genus Doris; species Doris montereyensis. Next base: position 84,194 of record JAXRKP010001280.1, on the reverse strand, counting down.
TTGAAAGGGTTTGAACTAAGGTGAAAGGGTTTCGAACTAAGGTGAAAGGGGATTCAAACTCAGGTGAAAGGGGTTTGAACTTAGTTGAAAGGGGTTTGAACTAAGGTGAAAGGTTTGAACTAAGTTGAAAGGGTTTGAACTAAGGTGAAAGGGTTTTGAACTAAGATGAAAGGGGATTCAAACTTAGGTGCAAGGGTTTGAACTAGTTGAAAGGGGTTTGAACTAAGGTGAAAGGGGTTTGAACTAAGGTGAAAGGGTTTTGAACTAAAGGTGAAAAGGGATTCAAACTAAGGTGAAAGGGTTTGAACTAAGTTGAAGGGGGTTTGAACTAAGGTGAAAGCGTTTCGAAGTAAGGTGAAAGGGGATTCAAACTCAGGTGAAAGGGGTTTGAACTAAGTTGAGGGGTTTGAACTAAAACGAAAAGGGGTTTGAATTAAGGTGAAAGGGTTTGAACTAAAGAAAACAATGTGAGCTGAGGTCAATTGTGTATGAAAATTGAGTTCTTTGCATTTTCAGTTATAATAATACTCTTTAAAAACACCCTGATGAAATATTTTGTTTTGAAATTGCCGAAAATGTGTTTAAAGTGCATGTACATTTTAGTACATAGCTGGAAACTTTCTATTGACATTGAAATAACTACTTTTACTGAGAATTCATTCATTCATTCAGGCACTTTTTTCTTCTTTTTCTTAGTTATTCATGTCATTCACAAAGTTATAAAAAATTGATTTATCCTGGAATGTTATCTTCACTCAACAGTTTAACGAACAGGTAAAATCCCCCCCTCATAGCCCGTGTTACTGAAATGTGGAACTAATCATGACTGACCACTCTTAATCGTTCCTTTGTTCATATGATAATACTACTAATGATTTTTCCACCATCCTCAAAACCTTGTGTTTCTGTCAAAAATAAACAAAACCCCAATCCCAACTAAATAACGTGTGAAGGCTACATAATAAAGCTGTTACTTTGAAATTTGAAAAACAAAAATGGAGAAGAAAATTGTATTCAACACTAATCGTCACATTGGTAGGATTGTGATGAACTCCGTTGACCCAAATTTTGTAGCAACCTTTTCGTAATTGTTGTGGCATCAGTGGACCGAGTTGTTAGGTTGCCGGAATTGAGACTATGAGGTTTCGGGTTTGAATCCTAGCAAAGCTAAGTGTGACGTTGTATTCAGTGGGGAAGACACTTAACACGCATTTATCCCACTCGACCTAGGGGCAAATGAGTACAAGCACTAGCTTGGGAACAAAAACCTGCATCAGACAAGTGTCCTGTCAAGGAGGCGATTGCTATTGAAAACAGGATGTGCATCTGGCTCGATGGGCCGTAACAGCCTTGAAGGAATTTTACTTTACTTACTTCTTTACTAACTCCGTTCACCTAAATTTGACTCTAACCTCTGTCATCGTTGGACTCCTACTGTAGTAATGCTTGGTCGTGGGGATTTGTTGTTGTTAATTTTTTTTAAATCGAGATGTAAAGGGTCCACCTACACACGTGTTCATTTATCTGCCAGATTTGTTGGGATTCGCAGAGTTCTGCGACTTAACTCTTGTGTGTAGATAATAGAAATTGTCGATGATCTATTGCACAATCAGCAAAAAATCAAGCCCTCCTCAAAGTGACAATTAAAAGAGCAAAGTTATACACTGATTTATGCCCCTTTGTTCTATCCTTTGATAAAGATGTAACTAAAGAAAGCATATCAAGAACGACCTCTGCCCATCGCTTGCCATGTGTGAGGGTCTTTAAGGGAGGAAAATAGAATTTTTGAAAATGTAAATGTATACGTATGTATATATATATATATATATATATTATTATATAACCTTCATATTTGTTTTGTTATTAGTGCTTATTTTTATGTAATATATTTGATAAATTTGTGTGCTATACAATGTTTCCTCTCAGCTGTGCGCATGTGCGCGCGCACACCAGTGCAAAAAGGTGCCCACAGTTGAGAAATTTCTTGCGCACGACGATAACAAATAACAGCACGCACAAATTATTTTTTTTACTTATTTGCACACAGTTGTGATTTTTTTCGTCAAATTTGCTCAAGAAGATCTAAAATATACACACACAGACTATAAGAAATTAGAGGGAACATTGGTGCCATGTTTTCTTTTCTTATTACATCCCTTGAATTTAGTTATAAATGAGTGTGATATTTCTCTTGGTAAAACATCATAAAGATTTTACACTTCACATCTGAGTTTGGTACAATGCCCAAATCACATCTTCTATCGTAGCCATGGAAATCTTTCTTTTTTTTTTTTATGAACTTATTTTTCATAAACTCTGATTTTTAAAGAAGACAATTGACAGGTTTTTTGTATGTGTAATATATATATAAAAATAAAAATCAAATGTGAATTACAAAGCTATAACGCATTCATGTCAAAACTGTGAGCTGCTTTATGAAAATGATCAATACGAATTTATAATAAAAGGCTTGACATTTTTCCGTATAATTGGTGATTTTAAGTATCAAACTTTATAATATTTCTCCTAACAAGGTATTTCCCTGTGTAAATTTATTTTGTTTAATTACGATTAGAACTTTTCCCTTCAGTCCATTTGTTACATGTTAGTAGTATATGTTGTAATGTCACATTAATCATGTTGAAAAACAAAACCAACATGAATCAAATGCAATGGATACCTTTAGAAGAACGTAGAGCCAGAAATAAAATTGTTATTTTCTTTACGGCTATAAATGGCCAACTGTTTATTCCATTAGATATGTGCTTAAACTTAATATAAGAACAACCAGATCGGGTGGTCAAACATACGTCGTTCCATCTTCAAACATTGATTGTCACATGTACTCATTACCCCCTAGTACAGAAAGGCTGTGGAATGGACTGCCAAGAAATAGACTCAGCACAAACACTGAAGACTTTAAAAACAGAATTAAACACATCACCCTAAAAAACCAAAATTGGATTCATATTTTTTTAGTTGAGTTGAAATATGTGCGCTGACAGTAATACTCACGAATTGAGTTGGTCAGTTAATAACATGAAGAAGAATTACATGGTATTCTGGCTCTTCTTTGTGATTGGATGAAATATCTGTCTTTGTGATTGGATGAGATATCCGTCTTTGTGATTGGATGAGATATCTGTCTTTGTGATTGGATGAAATATTTGGTTAATTTAAAAGTGAGACCTATAAGTGATATGCCATTTAAAGAGAATTTGTTTTTTATATCGTATCCATTGTAAAAACAGAAGTTTTAGGGGGAGGGGGGGGGGGGGCACCTGAAGTGATTTTTTTTTGCTTTTGAGCTTAGGTTTTTGCTTTTAGTATGTACATGAATAACTGTCAAAACACAGTCCTCCTATATCATTGAAAAGTTTGTAGCGTCCTTGGTTGCCATAGAAACGTCGCCATCTTGGATTTTGACTCAATTTTCAAAATCTATCTCCTCCCTTAGTTATAAATAAAATCACTCAAAACCTGTGCAGATTGTCTTTTCCAGTCAATATCTAAAGAGTCATGTCAGGTTTTTCGATATTTTGGATAGTTTTTTTTTATGAATCAAAAAAAAATACTATACATCGTGAATGTACAAAAACAACGTTTTTATTACAAAAAAAAATATCAAACAAACCCGATGTCATTCTATTAACATTGACAAGAGAACGTGTGTGCAAATATAATACAAATCGTTCGGTAAGTGGAGGTGATAAATTTTAGTGTGGAAAAACTACGTTTGAGAAAAATGCAAGTAAAAAAATCAACAGAAAATAACACAAAACAAACGCTTCAGATGGGTTTCCCTTGTTGTAGCAAGGAATGTTGACTCTCAATGTCCAGTACCTGCAGTCAACAACTTTCAATACTTGTAACTTAATGATAAAGGGGGGAGGCCCTCCCCCCTCCCTCCCCCCGACATAGATGATAGATGTCAATCCATGTTGCATGCTGTTCTGTGTTTATTGAGGCATGAAGACAAGAATTGAAATATTATTTTTCATCCAATTTTTACAGACCAATGTTTTACACTGCTATGGCTTCAGTAACGAAATTTTTATTATTTTGGTTGTCTTCTTTAGGCCGTCCTTCTGGTCAACAACAGCAGCGACAACCTGTCATGGGGCCTTGACCTTAGCTTGGCCCGGTGACGTTTTGGACAAAGGGATATTCAAGTTTGTGCACGAGAAAGGTGTGCCCTTTGTAACCAAGGGAGACAACCGGGGAATCGAAGGATACCTAGAACCCGGGGATGACTCAAACGATTCTGGTCTCTTTCTGCCCAGGTGAGAGACAATTCTGATTTTGTTTATGTGCTGAGGGGTTGCATTGCTTAGCACAGTTGTAACTTCTCCAACATATTTAGATGAATTTTATTGAATTATGTGCTTTTACTGAATTGATTGTGATACTATTTTTTATTGATGCATCTGTTTTATGTAAAATGTTTTAGCCATAGCATGCCATGCCTGTGTAATCATTTTGCTTGTAATGCGCCTTGAGCTCTTCTGAGGAAGCGCAATATAAATATTCTTCTTATCTTATCTTATCTTATCTTGTAATTGCGCCTCCTGATCATTGATATATCTACTCGTAATCTATTCTCTTTCTTCCTGAACTAAAGCTCAAACGGATATGTCACGACCTGAAACTTATTTATAGTCCGTATCCCCACACAAGTGCAGGCTCACCGACTGTACAACATTCATCCCTCAGCAGGCCATTGCATTCAAAGTCCTTCTCAACTCACGGGGAGCATACCGTGCACGAGCCTGTTAGGCATTTTCAGTACTAACGCTCCAGACTAGATTTTTTCACTCTGCCCATAGCTGGATACTCATTCACACAGCTGGATACTCATTCACACCTGAGTCAAGTGAGGAAAGTAGAGGGAAGAACTTTTCCCTAAGAGTACAATGTTATGGAAAAAAAAATACCCACTTGTGCCAGCCGTGGGATTTGAACCAATGTTGTCATTATTATCAGCTCACTATACTACGGTTCAGCTACAACGCCTCATATGTCCACTGAGTGCCATTTTGCAATATGTGCCTTTGGAAGTTTAACTGCTTGTACAGATTTTATATAAAATGTGTCAATTGTTTTGTTGCCTTTACCACCGTCAACAAGAAATTCTAAACAAACTTCATTGATTTATTACCACCTTAAACAATAAATACTAAAAGAAGAAGAAGAAGAAGAAGAAGAAGAAGAAGAAGAAGAAGAAGAAGAAGAAGAAGAAGAAGAAGAAGAAGAAGAAGAAGAAGAAGAAGAAGAAGAAGAAGAAGAAGAAGAAGAAGAAGAAGAAGAAGAAGAAGAAGAAGAAGAAGAGAAGAAAGAGGAAGAAGAAGAATATGATAATAACTGTGTTGATAATGATAATGATGACAATGATGACAGTTACTTTTATGAAGACAAAGATGATAGTCATGACTTTTTATTCAATAACGGATTGATTTTCACCGTATCAAAAAACGTTCACCCCCCTTGTCTTCAATCACAGAAACATCCGGTCACTACCAAGTGGTCATACCTGTCGTGATTAACTCCAACTGGGACAAACCCTTTCCAGTTCCTGGAAATCTACGGAGAGTTGAAAGCACCGGAAATCTGGTTGACCCCATACCATCGTGTTGACCCCAGTTCCTCTCCTTGCAAGTGTCTGCTGACTTCACAGTACTTGCCTCGCATTACAGAAGGTAAATCAAGCCCAGGGACTTGAGCTTAATATAATAATGTAATTATTTTTATGTTAATTAAAGATGCAAGTCTGATAAATGTCCCTCATTACCTGTATTAATGGATTATAAAAAAAATTATGTGGATTAAAATTACTACTATGAATAATAATAATAATACGTTTATAGAGCGCCTGATATCGACCAAAGGTGCTCGATTAAGCTGTACAATCAACAGCACAAAAAGATTTTAAAAATCCCAAGCAATTTACAATCCAATCAAACAAACCATGGAGCATCACAATAAAAAGCACACACAACAGCAATAAACAAGCATTTGAATTCAAGGTGAACCCTCTCCAGTGTCAGTAAAAGCAGATCTCAACAGCTCTGTCTTTAAACGTTTCCTAAAAATGTCGATGGATGGGGAAGACTTTGTATAAAAAGACAAATTGTTCCATGAAACTGGAGCTGCAACACTAAAACTTTTATCACTAAAAGAAGATTTTACTTTTGGTACATTCTTCATTAGCTGTGAAGGCCACCTTTGATGCGTAGGCTCTAGTTCTAGATCTTAGTCTACATCAAGGTTCTGCCGACGTTCATGGAGGGCTTGAACTCACCTTCCTGTCTGTTCCTTTTGTCTCATCATCCTTTGTCTCTTCGTTAGTCAGAGATTTTTTAAAAATTTTTTCAGGCATGATTAATCTCTAGATTTAGATCCGATAGATTTTAGGAGCTGTTGTTTCAGTTTCAGTCAGTTAGTTTCCGGTTCATAAAAATATCAAAGTTCATGACGTTTCTTATTTTACTTTTTTTGTTTATAACTATGGCTTTTAAATGAAACATATATTTTCAACCTTTCGAATCAATGAAAACGAAGAGGCCTATGCTTTTTTCTATTTGATTTTTATTTGATTTACCTACATCCGCAGCTAAGGTGATCTCCGGGGTCTTGGTAGGATTTTAAATTTTGCCTGAACTTCCTGTAAAGAGCCAAAAGGATCTTTCACGTGCGCAGAGTGTTGTGATCTGCAGCGGGACCTCCTTTTTATCGGCTGTCTCCGGTGGGACTAGGTGTCGATACATCTACACCAGGGGGGGGTAGATTTGCTCGAAAAACTTGAGAATATTTTTTAATTGTAGGCGGTTCAACCCACTACATTTTGGTTGAGAGGCTCTGGACTACCGAATCCCCATGGTTAGGCATATGCAACTCTACACTTAATTTTGAGAGAGTGCAAATTTTCAAGATTTTCATTTGCCACAAAAACATCTTATTTATTGAGCATTATGTGATCCAATTCTATGCCTATGTATAGATGAGTAGATTTATGTCTCCTTATTGGCTGCATCCGCATTAGTGAATTTACAACAAATTTCTTTTTCCATATGGATTCAAAGTGTGGAAAAGGCAAAGATAGTGGGCATGAAGAGAAAAATCTTCTATCTAATACTGTCATGACTTTTTCTTCTTTGCAGGGCAACCAAACTGTCGGTCACCTTGCCCCAGATAGAGTGCGATGACGGCTCGACCATTTCTCCGTTGTCCGTCGCATTCAATGAAGTGTCAGGTAAGAGAATGAAATGTCTTGTCTTCTATGTGCTACATCACCTTTGGTCGTTTCAGTTGAGGCAAAGTTACATAGCTGGACACCTCATCTTGATCTTATTTGTGTCACAATCAAGTTTTATTCATGGAGTGTTTTTTTTTGCTTTGTGTTGTGTCCTTTTATAGTAATAGAAGCAATTGAACAACATATTATTATTATTATTATTATTATTATTATTATTATTATTATTATTATTATTATTATTATTATTATTATTATTATTATTATTATTATTATTATTATTATTATTATTATTATTATTATTATTATTATTATTATTATTATTATTATTATTATTATTATTATTTTTATTATTATTATTATTATTATTATTATTATTATTATTATTATTATTATTATTGTTATCATTATTATTATTATTATCATTATTATTATTATTATCATTATTATTATTATTATTATTATTTTTATTATTAATATTATTATTATTATTATTTTATTATTATTATTATTATTATTATTATTATTATTATTATTATTATTATTATTATTATTATTATTATTATTTTATTATTATTATTATTATTTCATTATATTACAAACATATTATTCCCTGGGGATATCAAATACGGTTGTTAGATCGAGTCAGTACTCGATACTGAGTTTAGGAGGGTGAGCATGAGTTCCCTTTTTAATATCAAAATCTGTTTAAATTGGCAGCTTAGGTGAATGAAAATTCTACCTAAAAATGTGGAAACAATGAAATTTTCATTACTTAAATGCCACCTCTCAAATGAAAAACGATCTTGAGATGACTTTGAACCGTGGTATAAAATATAGTTGCTCTTAGTCGCCTGGCAACAAAGCCTTTGACTCACAAAGAACGACCAACTATGAATTTGTTTTTCTTCATTATTTTGATTAACTTTTGTAAAGACACGGGCAGTTTGGCGGGTGTTGATAGTGAACCCTACTTATTTCCTTTCACCTTTTTGCATTACTCTCATTGCACTGTTTACTCTTAATTCACCCTGAGATCACCGTATGGTAGGGGATGGGAAAATTTCAATGAAACACACAGGTTTGCCAAGACTGTGAATTTGATATTTTTGGGTTATCACCGGCTTCTTAATTTTCCTGTAAATGCACTTTGTGTCATTTAAGGTGTTATGAGTACTTTCGAGAGAGAAAATATCCTCCTTACATGTGGCATCAATGGCCTAGCCCTTAAGCTGCCAGACTTAGGTTTGTGAGGTCTAGGTTCAAATCCTAGCAATACTATTTTTTTATCTTTGCATTCCATGGGAAAGTCACTTAGCAACCAGTTCACCACCAGGCCCTCTAATTATGTTTTCTTCCCCTTTTCTTTGCATGTCATGCCAGGTCAGACTCTATTGTCACTAGAAATTAAATTAACATAATTCAATGACCTGAGCTGTACATTTCAAAAAGTTCTCTTTTTACTTTTCCACCCTCCCCCTCCCCCTCACCCCCATCCCCCCCCACACTCCCCCACACTCCCCCCACACTCCCCCCACACTCCCCCCCCCCCCCCACCCCCTCCCCCCACACTCCTCAGAAATTCAACCGTGCAGTGGAACAGAAGCTCAGGTCGACCCGTGCTCTCTACCCTGCAGGGTGACCTTCTCCAGTCCAAGGCCGGTCTCTTTCTCACAGCCCGTCGTATTTACCGATGAATTGGGCAACAGGTACGTACATTTTTCCAGTTTGTACAAATGTAGGAAAGAACTGATGAACTTAGCCGACAACAGCATCCTCCGTAGATAGTTGAAATGAAACGTTTATGACATTCAAAGTGGTGATACCAGATGTGAAAATAGCCAAAAAATGACAGTGACATTAAATAATATTGAAACCCCATAGAAACAAAAACGAGACAAGGCATAGTTAAGGAGCGTAGTTAGCTTGTGGTTGGTCGCACGCTTTCTTTTCAAATGCGAGGCTATGGGCGCCAACGCAGAGGTTGCGGGTTTAATCCCCATGGTGGCCAAGATTTTTTTTTCTGTCTATTTTCCTTTTTATCTGTCTTATCTTTGTTCCTATGGGGCTTTGATATTGTTTAATGTCATTTCCTTCACTTAAGACATGCCCCTTGTCTCACTGTCATTTCCTTTACTTTAGACATTCCCCTTGTCTCACTGTCATTTCCTTTACTTTAGACATTCCCCTTGTCTCACTGTCATTTCCTTTACTTTAGTCATGCTCCTTGTCTCACTGTCATTTCCTTCACTTTAGACATGCTCCTTGTCTCACTGTCATTTCCTTTACTTTAGACATGCTCCTTGTCTCACTGTCATTTCCTTCACTTTAGACATGCTCCTTGTCTCACTGTCATTTCCTTCACTTTAGACATGCTCCTTGTCTCACTGTCATTTCCTTCACTTTAGACATGCTCCTTGTCTCACTGTCATTTCCTTCACTTTAGACATGCTCCTTGTCTCACTGTCATTTCCTTTACTTTAGACATGCTCCTTGTCTCACTGTCATTTCCTTCACTTTAGACATTCCCTTGTCTCACTGTCATTTCCTTCACTTAGACATTCCCCTTGTCTCACTGTCATTTCCTTCACTTTAGACATTCCCCTTGTCTCACTGTCATTTCCTTTACTTTAGACATTCCCCTTGTCTCACTGTCATTTCCTTTACTTTAGACATTCCCCTTGTCTCACTGTCATTTCCTTTACTTCCTTGTCTCAGACATTCCCCTTGTCTCACTGTCATTTCCTTTACTTTAGACATGCTCCTTGTCTCACTTTTCCTTGTGCTCACTGTCATTTCCTTTACTTTAGACATTCCCCTTGTCTCACTGTCATTTCCTTCACTTTAGACATGCTCCTTGTCTCACTGTCATTCCCTTTAGACTTGTCTCACTGTCATTTCCTTTACTTTAGACATTCCCTTGTCTCACTGTCATTTCCTTCACTTTAGACATTCCCCTTGTCTCACTGTCATTTCCTTTACTTTAGACATTCCCCTTGTCTCACTGTCATTTCCTTCACTTTAGACATTCCCCTTGTCTCACTGTCATTTCCTTTACTTTAGACATTCCCCTTGTCTCACTGTCATTTCCTTTACTTTAGACATGCCCCTTGTTCGTGAAAAACGAATAAAAGGAAACAATGCTTCCTGAAAAAATGTGAAAATGATATCACGCAAATATATCACATTTACAGCGATTTAAAACTTTGAATTCTCAAAACCAACTGTGCCAAAGTCTGCAGGTTTTTTTTGCATTTTTCTCTAAATGAAGTAATTGTGACTTAGGCACACTATTGAAATAACCCATTCAATGGCTTTCAAGTTGTGTTTTCGTCTCCATTTCAGTTTCATGCTGCATGTCACAGCGACCGCCGACAATTGCCTGCTTACCTGCTACCCTTTCCTGGCTTTGCACCGAAGTGATCATCAGATTGTGTGTGAACAGGTAGAACTTTTGGGATTTTGTATGTGTGTGTGTGTGTGTGTGTGTGTATGTGTGTGCGTCTTTGTGTGTGTCTTTGTGTGTGTGTATGCGTGTGTATATGTGTATGTCTTTGTGTTGTGTATGTGTGTGTGTATGTGTGTGTCTTTGTGTGTGTGTATGTGCGTGTATGTATGTGTCTTTGTCTGTGTGTGTGTATGTGTGTGTCTTTGTGTGTGTGTATGTGTGGGTGTGTATGTGTGTGTATGTGTATGTATGTATGTGTGTATGTGTGTGTGTGTGTGTATGTGTGTGTGTACGTATGTGTGTGTATGTGTGTGTCTTTGTGTATGTGTGTGTCTTTGTGTATGTGTGTATGCATATGTGTGTATGTGTGTGTCTTTGTGTGTGTGTGTATGCGTATGTGTGTGTCTTTGTATGTGTGTTTGTGTGTATGTGTGTGTCATTGTGTGTGTGTATGTGTGTGTATGTGCATGTGTGTGTGCTTGTGTGTGTGTCTTTGTGTGTGTGTGTGTATGTGTGTGTGTATGTGTGTGTGTGTCTGTGTGTGTGTGTGTGTGCGTAAGTGTATGTGTGTGTCTTTGTGTGTGTGTGTGCGTGTGTGTGTAGTGTGTGTTTTTGTGTATGTGTGTATGTGTGTGTGTATGCGTATGCGTAAAGCTAATTAAAAAGCCCTTTACAGTCCATAGAGCTAGAGTGTATCCGGTTTCTATAGGAGTGAAACGTAGCAGGTGTTCACAACCACCTCCTGGACAGCCTGAACCTGGCAACCTTACCATTAGGCCACCAATGCTGCTATGTATGCATTTGCGTTTTCTTATCTTTCAACTGATAGGTGGGTGGGGGAAGATGGAGGGAGTAAGGGTTTGGGATTGGTGGGAAGTATTTTTGTTTGCTTATTTGTTTTGTGTTGTTTGGTTTATTGCAAGAAGATAATATTGCTTTTGTCGTTTTGTGTTTTGATGTCTTGCTTATTTCTTTCCTTTTTACTCTTTCCATTACAGTGTCTTTCATCTTTTATTTTCCTCTTAATTTACCATGAGATGGCCGCATATGGTGGATGGACCAAATTTTAATGAAACAAACCAGCAAATTTTTTCCCCTTTTTTTTTTTTGCGAAAGTGTGTTGTTTTTTTTTCAATTTAAAAATCATAATCATTAGATGTGTTATTCATGTTACGTTATTATGCTCAATTGCATTTTTTTTTCTCCAGGGGTCATCTCCCAAAGGTAGGGAAGATACCCACCAAAACTAAAACCCAAACTGGCACAAACTCCTGCTTCAGGGGAAGCCGTGTTTGTGCCTTGCATGTCGCCAGCCAACGTGAACAGCAGACCCAGTACTAGTGCCACAGTTCCAACTTCCAGATTTCTTCATCCAGTTATGAGACGTCAACCTCTGTCACAGGTCAGACTTTTTCCCTGCCATTTGAGTTTTTGTTCTATATTCTTACTAATTTTAATGCCTGCTTTCAATGGTATTAACATAGACCTGAAATTGTCTTTCATGTCTATCTAATCGCATGTACTCTTATGTTATCTTGATTTTTATAGTTATTTTTCACCTTTGTTAATCAGTATTGTAGGCAGACTTCGGAGAAGAAGCAAAAAAAGATAATTATAAAGAGGCACTAAAGCAAAGAATTTTAACCTTTATAGAAGAACAGAAAATGCCAGGACAGAAGCAGCCTGAAAAAGATCAATTCCGGAGAATTCAACCCATACAACAAGAAGGTAAAATGGGAACTGCTAAAAAAATAAAGAAAGAAAGTATTACAGACAATGAGGTCATTTCTGTTTCATTTTCATTCATCAAGCTGCAAGTATTATATATGATAAACCCCTCTCCTCTGTTACTGGCTGTTTCAGACTCGTCGACCTCTGATTTGCCGGGGCTGAGGATGGTGCCATGAACAAACCTCCCACTGGATGGATTTCATAGGACACAAAGGCTTTGAGAGCAGCGGCCCAGGTGAGCAGGTGTTCTTTTCCCAGACGGATTCGGAGGAAGGATCTTCCATGGAGGTTTTGTTGGCTTGCATGCTGGTTTTCATCTCAGGGCTGGCCAGGTGGTCCCTACCCCATTCTCATACCGAGACGCTCAGAGTGTAAGTATCGTGTATCTGCATTTGCACATTAGATTTGTCTTGTCTTTGATCTATGGAATTAGTATTTTTCATATTGGTTGCTTACAACATGTCCCTTGTCTCACTGTTTATCTTGACACTCAGTCATGTGCAGCATTTCAAGGTCATAAAAAAATGTTGTTTTTTCCGTTGACATGAAAAATTAGATTTGTCATGCTGTAACTTTCTTTTTTAAAACTAGGGTTTAGAATTTTTGTGGCTTCATTTTAATTAAAACTACGTTAGAGCATGTTATGGTATTTGTTTGATTCGTTTGATTTTACATTTCTAATGTTACTATTGACAGCGGGTTTAAAAGAATTTATTTTTTGTTTCACTGAAGACTTTTTGTGTGCGTATTTGGTTTTGGTGGAGCAATGGGAGGTTGTGTTAGAATGTATTTGATGTAATTAGATCACAAGGTTCTTCTCTCATCATCTCAGTGTGTGCCAATGACTATTGAAATGGTGAAAATTCATGGTCTTTCTTGATTATTATTTTCAATCGCTAAAACATTAATCACGGTTTTCAAAGCAGCTGTCCCACATATTCGGTAGTCTTCCCGTCTTCTGAAGACACTCTCTGTCTTCAGCTCCCATTAAATTATCCCCTTCTGCATTTTCCATTCTATCTTTGAAACCTGCTCTAAATATTATGAGATGTAAAATAAACGCCATTGAGTTAAACAAAATAATTGTCATCGCCTCGCTCACCCATTGCAGAGCCATCAGTAAAAGACAACTTAGCGGAGACCTACTAAGAACAAAGACAGAAATGAGTAGCAGCACTAACATCAAGGCAGCAGCAAAAATAAAGGCAGGAGGGAGCTTCAACAAGCTGGCCAAAGCCATCTACGACATGATCAGCACTACACAGGTGGCAGGTCTGTTCCCGGCATTCCCATCAATTCCCCACTTCCTGCCGACCCGGTCGAAGCGCGTCAAGCAAATCTACTGGCAGCATTGCACTCTGTTGACCTTTTTGAGGTGAATGTTAATTTTAGTTTTAGTCCTTTTAAAAAAAATAAAATTATTTGGTTGTTGTGTATTACATCCATTGTCACAATTTTTAATTTGTGCAATTTATGTGTGTGTGTGCATTTATGGTTACTTTACTCTCTTTTTTCTTTTTCTTTTTTATATCATGGTTTGTTTTTTACTTTTTTGTTGTTGTTGTTGTTGTTGTTGTTGTTTGTGTTTCATGTTGGCCCAGGTTTAGAGGCTTTTTTCTTGTTAGTGTTTCATGTTGGTTTTGGGTTAGAAGCTTTTTCTTGTTTGTGTTTCATGTTTAGTTTTTGGGTTAGAGGCTTTTTTCTTGTTTGTGTTTCATGTTGGTTTGGGTTAGAAGCTTTTTTCTTGTTTTTGTTTCATGTTCATTTTTGGGTTAGAGGCTTTTTTTCTTGTTTTATGTTTCATGTTAATTTTTGGGTTAGAGCTTGTTTTTCTTGTTTGTGTTTGATGTTAATTTTGGGAGTTAGAGGCACTGTTTCTTGTTTGTGTTTCATGTTAATTTTTTTGGTTCAGAAGCTTTTTTCTTGTTTTTGTGTTTCATGTCGGTTTTGGGTTAGAGGCTTTTTTCTTGTTTGTATTTCATGTTGGTTTTGGGTTAGAAGTATTTCTTTGTTGTTTGTGTTTCATGTTGGTTTTGGGTTAGAGGCTTTTTTCTTGTTTGTGGGTTTTTATGTTTTGGATTGCCTTGTCTTTTTTTCTTTATTGTTTTTTAAAATATTGCTATTTTTTTAAAATATTGCTTATTGGGGGGTTGAAAGGATAGGGTTTCAGCTTTATGACTTACGAAAGCAAATTCAATTGTTAGATTATTGAATGAAAAAATTTTCCCAATAATTTCTTTCATGTTTATAATGCTTAAATTCTAACTATAAAGTATTTTTATGGTATATATAAGACTGGTTAGAGTATTTCATATGTCTAAGATTGACTAGGAAGTATTTTTATAGTATACATAAGACTGGCTAGAATTTTTTTTTTATATTGTCTAAGATTGACTAAAATGTATTTTATATGGTATAGATAAGATTTATGGAAATTATTTTATATGGTATAGATAAGATTGGCTGTGGAAAGTATTTGATATGGTATAGATTTATATTTATATGGTATAGATAAGATTGGCTGGAAAGTATTTGATATGGTATAGATAAGATTGGCTGGAATGTATTTTATATAATATAGATAAGATTGGCTGGAAAAGTATTTTATATGGTATAGATAAGATTGGCTGGAAAGTATTTGTATGGTATAGATTAGATTGGCTGGAAATTATTTTTATATGGTATAGATAAGATTGGCTGGAAAGTATTTGATATGCAGTATAGATAAGATTGGCTGGAAATTATTTATATGGTATAGATAAGATTGGCTGGAAAGTATTTATATGTATTATAGATAAGATTGGCTGGAATGTATTTTATATAATATAGATAAGATTGGCTGAAAGTATTTTATATGGTATAGATAAGATTGGCTGGAAAGTATTTTATATGGTATAGATAAGATTGGCTGGAAAGTATTTTATATGGTATAGATTAGATTGGCTGGAAATTATTTTATATGGTATAGATAAGATTAGCTGGAAATTATTTATATAGTATAGATAAAGATTGGCTGATATTTTATATGGTATAGATAAGATTATTGGAATGTATTTTATATAATATAGATATGATTGGCTGGGAAAAGTATTTTATATGGTATAGATAAGATTGGCTGGAAAGTATTTTATATAGATAAGATTGGCTGGAAAGTATTTTATATGGTATAGATTAGATTGGCTGGAAAGTATTTTATATGGTAGAGATAAGATTGGCTGGAAAGTATTTTATCTGGTACACAGATAAGATTGTGGATAGTATTTTATATGGTATAGATAAGATTGGCTGGAAAGTATTTTATACGGTACAGATAAGATTGGCTGGAAAGTATTTTTATATGTTATAGATAAGACTGGCTAGAAGATATTTCATATGGAATAGATAAGACTGGCTAGAAAAAAATAGATAAGACTGGCTAGGAGAATATTTTATATGGAATAGATAAGACTGACTAGAAAATATTTGATATGATATCTATAAGACTCGCTAGAAAATATTTTGATATGGTAGAGATGAGCTTGGCTAGAAAGTATTTTGATGTGATAGAAAGTGTTTTACATTGGAGGTTGAAGTGAAGGAAATGACATTGAATAATAAGAAAAGCCCCGTAGGAACAAAGACAAGACAAATACAAGGAACAGACAGAAACAAATCTTGGCCCCCATGAGGATCAACCAACAACCTCTTTTGAGTAAATCTACCCCCCTGGTCCAGGTAGGTGGATCGACACCTAGTCCCATCGGAGACAGACGATAAAAAATGAGGTCCTGTGTGCTGATCACAACAGTCTGTGCATGTTAAAGATCACTTGGCTTCTTACAGCGCAGTGTGAGCAAAGTTTAAATCCTACCTAAAACCCAGAGATTAACCTTAGTTGTAGATGTGGATAAACCAAATCAAATAGAAATTTTTAAAAAAACATTATTGATAACTCTGTGTGTGTGTGTGTGTGTATGTGTGTGTTTCCCAGATGTCAGGGGGCATGTTTGCTGGCATCCAGCCAGAGTACCTGATGGCCCCGGGCGACTTTGTGCTGTGGAGACAACTCCAGCGCAGCGTGAAGATGGAGCTGCTGCAGCAGGGTCAGACCAAGGACGCCGAGAATATCCATCGACGACAGCGTGGAGGAGGACGTGTTGAGGCCATCTCCAAGAGGATGTGGACGGACATATCCTTGCAGATTCTCAAGGTGAAGAAGAGTTTGTTAAAGTTTTTTAAAAACCATATGTAGTAAAAGTTCCTTTGAGGAGGCCACTACAGTCCATACATAGAGCCGGATCTGAGCTTATCACGGTTTCTGTATCGTGAAGAGGAACAGGGGATGATAATCACCTCTGGCAAGAACGCTAGTCTGGTGCAGATTTTCACTTCCAAGCTAGCGCTTGGTCTGTAATACAAATCAGCAAGGGGTGAATAACTCTAAAACGAAACAGATAATTCGTTCTTAGGATAAAACTCTCTCTCTTAGGATGTAGCAATGCAACAGTCATTCAACAAGCCAGGTGCCAACAGGACCAGCATCCACTTTGGTTTCAAGTTTTATTGATTGACTTTGATTTCATCCACTACAACTCAGATGATCTCGGGATTTCTTGGGTTGGATTAGATTTGTTTTGCCTAGACTGCCCTGTAAACAACCAAGGATCTTTAACATGCACAATGTTGTGATGTGTACATGGGACCCTCTTTTCTATCACCCTACTCCAGTGGCACTAGATGTTAGTCAATCTACTTAAATCAGAGATGGTTTTTTTTTACTAAAAGCACAACAACAACAAAGAACTTGAGAAAATGTTTTTGTTATGGAAAAAAACTTGCGACACACTGGCATCCTGTCTTGGAGGCGACGTATTATTACCTGTTCTATTTCTATGCTAAAGAAAGTAGGACAAATTCCACCCTGTAGTCTGCAGCAGCTTTGAGGAAATTTGTTACCTTTTTTTTTTTTGAATTAAAGAATGTTAAAAACCTTCAGAGAGGAAATGAAGGAATTTTTTAAAAGTAGAAGTAATACATACTGCAACATCCTCCACACCACCCCCTTCTCAAGATCATTACCCTTACCGCAAATTCCACCCCCTTTCCTGAACACTTCTTTTTGTGGCCTTAAGACATATATGGTAAAATTGAGAGAGAGAGACACAGAGAGAGAGATATAGACAGAATCAGAGATATACAGAAAGAGAGACACGCACATACACACACACACACACACACACACACACACACACAGACAGAGACGGAGGGGAACGTGAGAGAGAGTAATAAAACAGCATTTTATTTTATTTATTTTTATTTTTCCAGGTGTTGATTCTAGCCAAGGTGACGCCGAAAACTCTCAAGTCGCTGTCGGGTCAAGGCAAAGATCTGCCCATGCCGGTGGTCAACCCAGACTCCTGTCCAGCAACATCTACTGCGTGGCCGAGCGAATTCTCCTGGCTTGGATGAATCATCACTACGAAAATTATCAGAAACAGATTTGGACTGATTGTCCCCAAAGGTATTTAACACTAATCGTGTTACTCGTAGTTTTCATACTGTTCGAAGCAATGATTGCAGTCCCGATGTTTAGACAAACATTCGAAACAATGATTGCAGTCCCTGTTTAGACAAACATTCAAAGCAATGATTGCAGTCCCAATGTTTAGACAAACATTCAAAGCAATGATTGCAGTCCCGATGTTTAGACAAACATTCAAAGCAATGATTGCAGTCCCGATGTTTAGACAAACATTCAAAGCAATGATTGCAGTCCCGATGTTTAGACAAACATTCAAAGCAATGATTGCAGTCCCGATGTTTAGACAAACATTCAAAGCAATGATTGCAGTCCCGATGTTTAGACAAACATTCAAAGCAATGATTGCAGTCCTGATGTTTAGACAAACATTCAAAGCAATGATTGCAGTCCCAATGGTTAGACAAACATTCAAAGCAATGATTGCAGTCCCGATGTTTAGACAAACATTCGAAGCAATGATTGCAGTCCCGATTTAAGACAAACATTCAAAGCAATGATTGCAGTCCCAATGTTTAGACAAACATTCAAAGCAATGATTGCAGTCCCAATGTTTAGACAAACATTCAAAGCAATGATTGCAGTCCCTATGTTTAGACAAATTACATCCAGAGATGTGATTAAGAGTATAAGACCACCATACTAGCAGTCACATTAAGGGTAAAACGTCCCTTCCTGACTGCAATGCCAGTATTATTATATATCTTTATATTATATATCTTTTTATTATATATCTTTTTATTATATATCATTTTATTAGATATCTTTTTTATTATATATCTTTTATACTATAGTTTTTTACTCTATATCTTTTTATTGTATATCTTTTTATTATATATCTTTCTACTATATATCTTTTATTATATATTTTTTTACTCTATATCTTTTTATTATATCTTTTTATTATATATCTTTTATTAGATATCTTTTTATTATATATCTTTATTCTATAGTTTTTTACTCTATATCTTTTTATTGTATATCTTTTTATTATATATCTTTCTACTATATATCTTTTTATTATATATTTTTTTACTCTATATCTTTTTATTATATCTTTTTATTATATATCTTTTTATTATATATCTTTTTATTATATATCTTTTTATTATATATTTTTTTTACTCTATATCTTTTGATTATATATCTTTTTATTATATATCTTTCTACTATATATCTTTTTATTATATATTTTTTTGCTCTATATCTTTTTATTATATCTTTATTATATATCTTTTTTATTATATATCTTTTATTATATATCTTTTTATTATATATTTTTTTACTCTATATCTTTTGATTATATATCTTTTATTATATATCTTTCTACTATATATCTTTTTATTATATATTTTTTTGCTCTATATGTTTTTATTATATCTTTATTATATATCTTTTTATTATATATCTTTTTTTATTATATATCTTTTTATTATATATTCTTTTGCTCTATATCTTTTTATTATATCTTTTTATTATATATCTTTCTAGTATATATCTTTTTATTATATATCTTTTTTATTATATATCTTTTTATTATATATTTTTTATTTTATCATATTTGTATTTCATGCAATTAATTTTCATGTTTGGATGGCATGATCATCTTTCCATAATCTCTGACTAAAAACTTCACTTTCCCCCCAGATCGTTGTCTTCTTATCGTAGTAAAAACAAAAGCAGAAAAAAGCAATATGCACAAAAGTGAAGAAGAGGACTAAAGAAATGTATCAAAATAGATATTAATAAAACATTTCTAGATAGTTAATATTAAGATTAAGAACTGCCCAGACTCTTTTAAAAAAGCATGTGTAAATATAGTTCTGGTTAATGTTTTAATTTTCTTTAGTGCAACGTTCTCTCTTTTAGAAGAATTTTGTTGTAGTCCACACACATTTTTTGTAAAGGCATGAAAATGCTTGTCTTTATTTCTATGTGATATAAGAAAATGACGCTTGCATCGATTGAACATGATGCGATTATTCTGCTTTTACTTATTGGGTTTTTTTTTTAATAAGTTGTAATCATCATATTTCCATTTCTTTACAATTGCCATTTTTTTAAAATCCTCTTTATTTTTAATGCAGATGTTAATTGCTACAAATTTTCTTTTACAGATGAATGAAATTGTTTTGAATTTTGAATTGAATTTGAATTGAATTAAATCGAAATGCGGACTATAAAAAACTCAATTGAGATGAAAATTTGCCCTTTCTTAAAAATATGGAAAATTTTCAAAATTTCATTTGCTCAGGAGGAGTGCCACCATCTCGGTGGATCGTCAACTTTGACTACGATCTGATGGATGGACTCGTTCTGGCATCTCTCCTTGGGCCCACATGCCGTTCCTGGTAAGTTGTTGCTGCCTTTATCAAGCATTTTCCGTGTCAGTGTTGTTTCATCTCATTTTCATTCTGATGATGTCATTTTGATTTAATATTTTGCTTCTACAGAGAGAGGGGGGGGGCTGTTTTGATATGTGTTTATTTCATTTTTGTTTTAAGGGAAGCGCTTATTCTTGCCATACGGCAGAAATGAGATCAGATGCTATTTCTGCCGGCGACTGAAAAATAGTTGCGATACTATATAGTCACTTCTTAAAAATGATGTCAGGTTGTTCTCATCCATTCAGTTATTCTGAAGTTACCTCAATTTGATTGTTGATACAAATCTACTTATTTATTACTTTGCTCATGTTAAAAATCTGTGTCACTCTAGATCAAAGCCACCTGAAGAGCATGTACACACACCCCACCACGGCGGAACAATGTTTACACAACGCTCTGAAGGTCGTCAATGCAATGCGGTATGCTGGGATAGATTACGATATTCAGGTCAGTGTTTTCATGCTATTTCAATATTTGGATAGATTACGACATTTAGGTCAGTGTTTTCATGCTATTTCAATATTTGGACAGATTCACGACATTCAGGTCAGTGTTTTCATGCTGTTTCAATATTTGGATAGATTACTTACATTTAAGTCAGTGGTTTCATGCTATTTCAATATTGGATAGATTACTTACATTTAGGTCAGTGGTTTCATGCTATTTCAATATTTTCCTGTCTTTAGTTGCCTATTGTTGCATGAAACGCTTTTCAATAAAATGAAAAACAAAATTAAAATTTTGAATGGCTTTCGATCGCGTATTATAAATATAGATCACAAACATGGCCTGTGTTTGTTACATGAAAAAATTCTTCTTTGGGAGCAGTGTGCTTGAGAATGTAGATTGGATGACTTGGAGGGGAGCCAGAAGGAGGAGAGGGATATTGGGACTGGGAGGGTGATGGGGGAGGGGGAGAGGGGTCTAGCTTGTTTTTCTTCTCTTCCTCATCAATGACTCATCTATCTGCCTTTTTGTTTTATATTGAAAGTAGAGCCTGCTATTCCACAAATTCGCCTTTTGTTAAGTCATTTTAGGAATCACAATTTTTTGATAAATTTTGTATTTCACAAAGTATGATATTGAAAACAAAACCCCAACAATACAAGCAAAGCACTTAAATTTGCAATGTTTCTGTTGCTTTCACTTCACTATCTAAGTATTAAAACCATAAGATATTGTCTTATATCACAAGTTTTTTTTTCGGGGGTTTTTATCTCACAGGTTATTCACAGAATAGAATTTTCTCTTCACTTCATTAGAAACATGTTTATGAAGATCAATTGAAGGTTTTTTTGTATTTATAATTCTATAATTTTTGCCATTCCATTTTATTCAACATTTTATGATGATCTTGCGTTTACATATCACAACCTGAGAATCACAAGGTCATGTGACCTATTGACAAGGTCATATGTCTCATTGATAACGCCATGTGTCCCATTGGACAAGTCAAATGTACCATTGAAAGGTCATATGTCCCAAGGTCATATGTACCATTGATAAGGTCATATGTCCCATGTTTTTTTATGAAATTTAGTCATACACACTGACATACACACTGACATACACACTGACACACACACTGACATACACATTGACATAGTTATCTTCCATCTATCAGGGTTTAAGGTCTTTACTTTAATTTGGCGTTTTATTTACGGATATTTTACAAGCACATAGACAGCAACAAAATTAAACCATGTCTTAACTTATAACAGCCGACTTTCTTGAAACTTGGTTGATTTGACTTACAACCCTGTCCTGTCATTTTCAGGCCACAATTTTTTGTCTTAAAGGAAATGAAAGTTAAGGTCACCATCTCATTTCACGTGCCTCTATTTAAGTTTATGCACGGCTTTATCACTTATGTTCTTTTCTAACTTCTTTCCTTTCACTCTCATTTTTCTTCCATCTTTGCTGTTTCTTCTTAATTCATCCTGATATCATCGCATAAGGTGGGCGGGACAAATTTCACTTGAAAATCCTATTTATGCTAATCAGTAAATCACTTTTCACCCGGTCACATTGCGCCTTAGGCCATAGACATCACTGACCCCAACCCCATCCCCTTGCTGTTATTGGCCGTTCCACCTGTACCAGCGTTTACCTCAGTACCTGCCCAAAGCCACCATGGAGTTTACTGGAAGTCTTCACGCTACTGTTACAAGACAGGTAACGACGGGACGCCACCCGTGTCATGGTTTTTGGCTGTGTGTGTGTGTGTGTGTCTTGGGATCAGTCGGGTTTAAACTCTGTGTGTTAGCATTGTGGGTGTTTTGGAATCGGTTGTATTGTTTTAAACTGTGTGTGTTGGGATTGATTATTTTTTAAAATTGTTTGTTGGGATTGGTTATTTGTGTGTGTTGGGATCGATTATTTTCAATTTGTGTGCTGAGATTGATTAATGTAAAGCGTATTGATTGGATTGGATTTTTTTAAACTGTGTGTGTTGGTATTGATTATTTTCAAATTGTGCTTTGGGGATTAATTATTTTAAATATTGTTGGGATTGGATTATTTTAAATGTTTGTGTGTTTGAACTGTGTTTTGGGATTGTCTTTTTGTATTAAACTACATGTACTGGGATGGATTATCTTAAAAAAATGTGTGAAAGTTTCTTTGATGTGTTGTAATAGAATCACATAATGTCGTTGTTTTTATTGTTGTTGTTGTCATTGGGTTTATTTAGATTTTTGTTGTTGTCGGTCTAGTTCATGCTTAGATCTTAAATTGATTGATTTGATTGATTTTGATTGATTGGTTTTAACCCTGTCTACCTCATAGGTCTTGGTGTGGATCTGAACAGGAAGTAAGAATATTGTTATGTAGAGATGAGGGGCTGTGATATATTTTCCCAGACACTTTGATATCCTTTGACATTTTCCATTTACTTTATGGGAGACACCGTGGCGTCAGGGCGGCAGAGTAATAAGACAGTCAGACTTTGGGATCATGAGGTCATGGCTTTGAATCCTAGCAAAGCTAGGTCTTTATGTTCTTATCCTTCGGAAAGACACTCAACAAGCAATTTCCCCCTCTCGAATGGTAATTTAAGGTGCAGATTGGTGGTACAAGCACTAGCTTGGGAGTAAAAATCCTGCGTCAGACTAGCGTCCTGTCCTGTCCAGGAGGTGATTATCATCACCTTTTCCGTTTCACTCTATAGAAACGGGGATAAGCTCCCACTCTATGAGCCGTAAGGGCCTTGAAGGAACTTCTCGTTTACTTCCATGAGCTTTACGTAATGAAAATACCCGTACTCAGAGGTGAGTGTATGGTAAAATGAAAATACCCGTACTCACAGGTGAGTGTGGTAAAATGAAAATACCCGTACTGGTAATCAAGAGTAAAATATTGATTTATTTCTAGACATACATCTTTATGTGGTAGTTTTCATTGCTTTCCACGCCGACTGTCACTTTTGCCCCAAGTCTGATTAAACCTAGCTGCCGGTTTCATCGCTGAGTAGACAGGAGAGACAAAAAAAATGTGCCTAGACTGGGAATCAAATTCAGCCGTTCTTGAGTGGTAGCGAGATGCTCTACCAACTGAAACAGCATAGGGGGAGGGGGTGGGGGTCGAACATTTTAAATATGGTAACAAGACAGTCATTCACTGTGTGGTCTTTTAAAAATGAAATTCTTTTATCGTGTTTACCTTTTGAAGGGGGGAGGGGGCGGCAGTCCAGAGGCAAGATGTTGGCCTCTTAACCAAAAAATAATGGATTTGAGCCCCGCCAACGGTTGAAAACATTTTCCCCCCCCCCCCCCCCCCCAACTCCCCTCCCTGGTCCAGGTAGGTGGATGGACACCTAGTTCCATCGGAGATGGAAGATGGATGATAAAAATGTTGCAGATCACAACACTCTGTGCACGTTAAAGATCCCTTAGCTTTTACAGGGCAGTCAGGGCAAAATAAAACAATCCTACCAGAAACCCCACAGATCAACTTAGTTGTGGGGTGGATGTGAGTAAATCAAATCAAATCAAATCAAATCAATTCAAAAAACTTTTTGAGGTCTAGCTCGGCTAAGTCCTTCAAGGGAAATTCCTCACTTTTTCCAATTCGACTGTGACACTAACAGGTCAAGGTGACCAACACCAGTCCAAAGAACTTGGTGTACAACGTGTTTATCGCCGGAAACGATGCGCGGGATTTCATAGTCCCTAAAGGAAGTGTCATCAGCGTCCCGCCAAAGTCTACGTTGCCGCTGTCAGTGGAATTCAAAGCCGCTTCCTGCGGCCAGCCAAGCAGTCCTGGTCTTGTGCGGGAAGCGACAAAGGCGCCGCCATGGGAAACACCATGACCTTTAACCTCGTGACGGAGGTTGACAACATTGGCCCAAGGTCTGTTTGTGACTTTTGATATTAATTTTGTTATAATGCCTGAAGATCAATTTAATTGTCCAATTCAATGGAAAAAAAATGTTGTTGTCAAACTTGCTTTAAATGTTTGTAAATAATCACAAACTATATAAACCGCAAGACAAATTTTGTCAGGAGTAGCAAAAAAACGTAATTAATTAATCAACAAATAGGGCTGCTAACACTATGTTTTTGCTTTTTGGATTGCAATTTGATAACTAGTTTATAGTCATTAGAATGTAGTAAAGGGAATAACATGACCCGTCGTGCACAAAATGGACTTGTGCGGCTAGAGTTTTAAGTTTTTGAAAGATCTTAACAAGTAAGTCCACTCCTTGACTTATGAGGTTCCGAGTTTGAGTCGGGAAGAAAAGAAGGAAATCTTTGTTTAGATCATGTGCATGAAATGAGCTTTTATATTGACTCAAGGCCTACAATGTTTATAAAGACAAGAATGGCGTGCGTTCGATCATTTCAAGGACAAATCTCATATTCCACATATCATGGACTTATATGGCTACTATTCAAATAAAAACACATATTATACACACTACAGGCCAAAGTTTTCAAGAGTCGTACATTTTTAAAATTATTTTCTCCAATGCGTAGCAATGAAGAAGGGTAGAAAAATATCTTAAAAGACAATTATCATAGATATTTTTTGTCAACACTGACACTTTTTGTTAAATATTATGTGCATTAGGCTATGTTAGCTAGATACGCAGTGGAGGAAGTCAAAAGTGATAAACGACAATAAGTGGCAACTCCACGAAGGAAGACATAACACTGTGTGTTGCCTGTTGTATAAGTGTGTGATGAAAGGTTAAACCTGAAACGTTATGTCTTTGTTCTGTTCTGTCTTCCTTCATTGAAAGGGAGGAAGGAGGTGTCACTTATTGTCATTTATCCATTTAGGCTTTATTAAAATCTTTCAGTTCATAGAACAAATTCAAAATTTTAAAATTTGGCTCATATGTGTTTTTATTAGAGCAGTAACATCGTATACTGGTATTATATGTTTAAATGGTATTTCCATTTGGCTCAAAAGGAGTTTTAAAATTTATCCAGAAAAGAAGAACTTTATAAGATTGTCACAGACGTTTTAGCCAATTGCCAGAGGTCAGAGCTCTGCTTGGTCCGACATCCCGGCAAGAGTTATATTTAGCCTGTGATATATGTACACATGTCTACAAATGTTTTTACACATTGATATCTGTACTTGAATATAATATTATGTGTACAGTTTTATTACTAAACAAAACAAAAAATTAGAGTAATGAAAAAGAAATCCTGCATGGGTAAGCCAAGGATTAATTTGATGAAGTAACGGAGATATTCTTATAGTAATCTTAAAATTAAAATAGGAATGGGTTATGGAGATTGCCACATTTATTCGGATGTGAATGAGAAAAAATATTTGCATCTACTCAACATTGCAAAGCGTAAACAAGAAATGATTCAGTGATGGAAAGATAGATAAATAGTAAGATGGATAGACAGATATATAGATAGATAGATAGGGAGATAGGTAGATAAACAGATAGATATAGATAGGTAGGTAGGTAGGTAGGTAGGCAGACACACAGACAGATAGACGGACAGACATAGATAGATAGATAAAAAGATGGATGGATAAATAAATAGATAGATAGATAGATACATAGATAGATAGATAGATAGACAGACAGACAGACAGATAGACAAACTAACAGACAGACAGACAGACAGACAGACAGACAGATAGATAGATAGATAAATAGATAGATAGATAGATATACAGATAGATATACAGATATATAGATAGATAGATATATAGATATATAGATAGATATACAGATAGATAGATAGATAGATAGATATATAGATAGATAGATAGATATAGATAGATAGATAGATAGATAAATACATACATAGATAGATAAATAGATGGATAGATAGTTGGATAGATAGATGGATAGATAGGTAGATGGATGGATAGATAGATAGATAGATAGATAGATGGATAGATAGATGGATAGATAGATGGAATCATAATATAAAGCATTGTGTTGGAGTTTACTTTTAATCATCCTATCATGTTTTTAGCCTACGTTGTCCTACCGAGGATTTTGTGTTGAAACATGAAATCATACCATGGTAGCATTTTTCTTATTTTTTACTATTGTTGCCTTGCACTTGCAGAAAAAAGGCATAGAGCAGGTAATGGGGTTGCTGTGACTACTCAACGTAATCGTTCACCTCTATTTTAACTCACACCCAATTTCTCTTTCTTCTGAGTGATGCTTTTGCTAAAGAAAATTTTCTCTTTCATAAAATTAAAATGAATGTTCTTCATGAACATAGGTGATTTTCCGTTTCTTTTCTCTCTCTCTCTCTTTTCTTTTTTTATGTTATGTTGGTTAAGGAAAATATATGCTCCTCATTCTCTGCACCCCCTCTCCCTCGTCACCCCCATTATCTTTTTGCACCATAACTTTTGCTGTGAGAATATGAGTGAAGTAAAGTAAGTCCCATACTCAGAGTTATTAAGCTGCGGGATCGGGGATCATGGGGTCCCAGGTTCGAATCCTGGCGAAGCTAGGTCCGATGTTGGTTTCCTCGGGAAAGACACTTTACACTCATTTTTTCCCCACTCAACCCAGGTGAAAATTGAGTCAAGCACTAGCTGGGGAGTAAACACTTTCGTCAGGCTAGCGTCCTGCCCAGGAGACTGTCATTGTCACCTATTCCGTTCACGCTGATGAAACCGGCATAAGTTCCCGCTCTATGAGCGTGGCGGCCATAAAAGCGTTATTTCCACACCTTAACGGCCATTAGAGCGGCGTTATTTTTTCATAAAGAAAAAACGTTATTTTTCCACAACGTAGCGACCATTAAGAAACGTTATTTTTTCCACACCGTAGCGGCCATAAAGAAACGTAAAGGCCATTATTTTTTTTCCACATGTAAAGGCCATTAAGTTACCACACCATAGCGGCCATTAAGAAACGTTATTTTTTTCACATCGTAAAGGCCATTAAGAAACGTTATTTTTCCACACCGTAGCGGCCATTAAGAAACGTTATTTTTTCCACATCGTAATGGCCATTAAGAAACGTTATTTTCCACACGTTCCACAAAGAAACGTATATTTTCGGCCATAAAGAAACTTTATTTTTTCCACACCGTAACGGCCATAAAAAAAACTTTATTTTTCCACACGGCTGATAAAGAAACTTTATTTTTCCACCTCCACACTTTTTCCACACTGTAACGGCCACAAATAAACGTTATTTTTTCCACACCGTTTAAGAAACTTTATTTTTCCACGCCGTAACGGCCATTAAGAAACTTTATTTTTTCCACACCGTAACGGCCATAAAGAAACTTTATTTTTTCAAAACCGTAACGACCATAAAGAAACTTTATCTTTTCCACACCGTAACGGCCATAAAGAAACTTAATTTTTTCAAAACATACCACTTTTTTTTTCCTAGCTACTCATTTGGTTGCTGGGTTGACAGGAGGGCCAGAAAAATTTGAGACGGGGTAATACTAGATACAACGTAGACCTGCCCGCCCACACACCTGTGTTTTCACATGGCTGTGAACTTCATTGCGTTCACCCATATCAACTATATTTGCCATCAATAGCCTTGTGACTGTGAGGTCTTGAGTTCGAAACCTAGCAATGCTAGGTTGTTTTCCTTGGGAAAGATGATGAACACACATTTCCCCGAACTCGACTCAGACGCAGGGAGGGAGGGGGGGGGTAAAAAGAACAAGCTGGGCAAAGTCTAATTTTTTTACACGAATATGTGATTGTGTGCCATACTTTCCTTCAAATTGACTCAATTAAAAACTTCTGTTAGCATTCATTTCCTCTTACTCCACTCTTTACTATTTAAGTCATGCTAAACAATATTGCAAACTTTTAGCTAGTGCTGGTGGTTCAGCCCTCATTTTATTATTTTCTCAACAAGTCTTTTGCTTGTTTTTGGAAGCACTTATCATAAATATAATATTGCTATTATCATCATTATCGACATTACTTTTTTTTATTATTAGTATTATTAATATTATTATTATTATTGTTGTTGTTATTATTATATTATTATTATTATTATTATTATTATTATTATTATTATTATTATTATTATTATTATTATTATTATTATTTTTTTATTATTATTATTATTAATATTAATATTATTGTTATGATTATTATTATTTATTATTATTATTTTTATTATTATTATTATTATTATTATTATTATTATTATTTTATTATTATTATTATTATTATTATTATTTATTATTATTATTATTATTATTATTATTATTATGATTATTATTATTATTATTATTATTATTATTATTATTATTATTATTATTATTATTATTATTATTATTGATTATTATGATTATAATATGATTATTATTATTATTATTATTATTATTATTATTATTATTATTATTATTATTATTATTATTATTTTTATCATTATTATTATTATTATTTATTATTTATTATTTATTATTATTATTATTATTATTATTATTATTATTATTATTATTATCATTATTATTATTATTATTATTATTATTGTCATTATTATTGTCATTATTATTATCTTGTTATATTTTATAATTATGATGATGATTATTATAACTATCGTCAATATCACAATTATCAGTATTATCAGATCTGTAAAAATGTTACAGCTATTACACAATGGAGAACTATGAAGTTGGTGCATATCCCATTTTCTTTAACCTTAAGAGAAAACAACTGATACATGATTACCCCCCACCCCCCCCACCCACTTGCTCAAGATGCTGGTCAGGTGGTGACTTCCAAACACTGGCCAACAAACCTTTGACCTGGCAGTCTTACCTCTACACCACCGTTGCCATAATATCCTTATATTAGAATTGCCTCAATTTGTTGTCAGGAAAAAAAGGCCCCTGTTTAGAGCCGAATAATAAATTTAAAGCTTTTCTTAAAATTCTTAAAAAGTGAAGTTTCAATAGAAACGCTATAGAAAATGGGATATGCGCTGGCTCTATGGGTCGTACTAAACACGATGAAATTTTGCTTCATTTGTTTCACTTACCTCATTCTCCTTATTTAAATAAACCCCAAGATCTTCTTAGTTGTGGATGTGGGAAAGTCAAATCTAAATTTATTTAATTGAAAATAGCAATCACCACGATGTTTTGGTGACTTTTTTAGTTAGTTATTGTGTGAATTTGTGACACACTCACTTTACATTGAAAAGACAGTCAGGTTTGAAACGCGTTGGTATAGCAACGCCACAATGGAATTTTATAATAGCCTATTTATCAATTTGTCTGGTTCACTAATTGCTGAGGGGTTTGTTATTTTCCGTTTCTTTTTCTCTGTTTTAAAAATGATTAAACTGCTTTGTGTCATATCTATTTGCACTTGAAAGTTTTTGATTAAACTGCTTTGTGTCATATCTATTTGCACGAAGGTTTTTGATTAAACTGCTATTATCGGATTTATAATATGGCATACACTATGATTTTTCTTATAATACAAATTTAGTATATTTTTTGAGTGTTAAACAAACAACATGCATTTTCATTCTTACAGTTTTATCACAACATTAAGAAGAAACACTTCATTATTAGTGAATAAGGGGTTTCATTACAATTTGAGGAGCAAAAAGAAAAATACAAATGTTACAATATAAAAAAAGGAAAAGCAATGAAATATTTGAGAGAAACACAACCCTAATTTATATTTTTTTAAATTAATAGCCATAAATGAAACTTATGATGAGCTTTCTCTTGGACGATCACTAAATAAAACGTAATACATTCATTCTCTTCTTTATTTTATGTTGGTTTTTTTCTTTCTATGATTAAATAGTACATATGGAATGTTACACAAAACAATGTGTTTTCCTTTCTGTAGAGTGTGGTGAAAATTGAATCACCCTGCTATGAATTCGAACGAGTTATGTTGGAAGTAACGAATCCATTCCCTGACAGTGGGCAGTTCCGTATTGTTCTGATTGAGTCGAACACCTCCTCCACTGATAAGATCAAAGCCATAGCCAGCTTTATGAAGCCAAAAGAAAAGAAGGTAAGTAAAAATCCTACTAATACTCCCAAAATCATCTTAGTTGTGGATGTAGATAAAATCTTATCAAACCAAATCAAACCTCCATGCAAACTCTTACCACAAACATTTGCATTTAATCCTTAATGTCATCTATCCATTGTCTTGCCAGCCGACGGGTGCTTCTGGTAGGGCACTTCTTTTCTTTCACTCCTTCTCCTATCTTTTATCTTGTTGAAGCATTCGATTGATGGGTTAAATTTCAACCAATCAATCAGTCAATCAACTTGCCAGTCTATCGCTTCCTCTCTTGCTTTACTTAGTTGATTCTAGCACAAGTTTCTCTAGACCGGCATTTCTGTAGTTGTCAACATTCTCATTGTTTTATACGCATTTCTGTAGTTGTCAACATTCTCATTGTTTTATACGCATTTCTGTAGTTGTCAACATTCTCATTGTTTTATACGCATTTCTGCAGTTGTCAACATTCTCATTGTTTTATACGCATTTCTGTAGTTGTCAATGTATTCATTGTCATGAGGGCTTTGTTCCTGTCAATTTCAGGTGAAAAAGGTCCGTTCAAAGATTGACAATGGAAAGCGTAAAGCTGAGTCGGTGTCTGATTTTATTCCCATGAACCGAATCCTGGAGCAACAGGAGAACAGTCAACAAAATTGTGAGATGCTAGATGTATTATGTTTTCTTTTCTTCTTTTCTTTCTTTCTTTTTTTATCTTCTCTTTCTGTTTTTGTTTGTTTTTGTTTTGTTTTATTTTATTTTTTTCAGTTTCTTTTCCTCTTTTCGTAATTTTTCTTTTCTTTGTTTTTCTTTTTTTCTGTTCTGTTTTTTTTTTAAATTTGTTTTCTGTTTTTTTATTTCCGTGTTTACTTTTCTTCTTTGTTTTCTGTTTTTTTATTTATGTGTTTACTTTTCTTCTTTGTTTTCTGTTTGTTTTTTCATCTTCTTTTCTGTTCTTTTATTCTTTGTTTTCTGTTGTTTTTTCTTCTTCTTTGCTTTCTGTTTTTCTTCTTTTTTTCTGTTTCCTTCTTCTTTGTTTTCTGTTTTTTTTTCTTCTTTCTTTTCTGAGGTATGTTTTCTTTTTTTCTTTTCTTTATTTGTCTTTTTTTGTTTTTTTCTTTCTTTTTTTCTTTTGTCTTTGTTTCTTTCCATATTTCTTGTCTTAATTTCTTTCCCTTTTTTTTTTTTTTTCTCCATTGTTTCTTTTCCTTTTCTCAGAGTTGTGTCCTCCACTTGTGGGGACTCTGGACGATTTTTGCTACTAGGTCCTATTTCTTTGCTTTTCTTCTTTCATCTTGCTGTTTCCTGTTTCCTCTCAATTCACCCTAAGATCACCGCAAATGGTGTGCAGGGTAAATTCCAATCAAACAAACAAACAAACAAACAAAATTGAGGGTGCTTCTAGTTAACAATTTTTCTTCTTAACTCTTCCTTCCCCCCCTCCCCCTCCTCCTTCCCCTCCTCTCCCCCCAAAAAAGTTTGCTCCTTCACATTCTCAAAGTTGTTGCCCAAGAGACTTTGTAAAACCTGATTGTTTAAAAAAAATTTTTTTATAACAAATCATGTGTTTTTCCCTTTCACAGCTCAAATTCCATACCTGCAAGCGTTTTCCTGTCCTATGTCTAAGGTGAAACTTAAAGCCAACGGAACAGCAGAGGTCGAGGTGGATTTTCTTCCTTTCACCGTCGGAGATTGCCAGTGCTCCGTGATCTTTTTGAACGAGGACATCGGGGGAGTTCCTTTACTCCATCGAGGCCAAAGCATCGGATCCACTTCCTTCTTACCTCCTTACACTCCCAGCAAAAGCAGCGTTAGAATCAGCAGTGCTGCTGCAGCAGGTGAGGAAATTGTCCATCGCTTGGCTTTTGCTCATTTTTGTCTCATTGACGAATAAAAAAAAAAATTTTTTTTAAATTCTTATGCTTTCATCATAGAATACTGATAACGGATATTGCCCACTTTTTTATTCATAAGAATCAGATCACAATCAGAATCCTTTATTTATTTGTCTCTGAACACAGAAATTTGGTATTTGGTCATTGTGACATAACAACATAATACCAAAAACAAAACAACATATATATGTATATATATATATATACATATAGTAATATAAACACATTGATAAATATATCTATTATAATCACATTTTTTTTTTTTTTTAAAGAATGTATGATCCAATCATACTTCAGATACATAATGAGAGGAGATCATAGATAATCCTTTGGGTATACGAGAATTTGTACATTGTAAAATTTAAGCTGTCTCTTTATTTTTTGTTTATTTATTATGTTTGGAGTCTTACTTTTATGTTACGATGAGGACTATTCTAATCGATGATGAAGAAGAAACATAAGTATAGATTGTGGTTAAGAGGCCTAAAACTAAACAGAAAAAGATAGGTCGGGAAAGAGACATTTTTGCAGCCATGCAGCCTTCTGTCTTCAGTCTCGTCTTATTCCTCTTAGGACTTTTCACCACAATCTGTGCGTTCTTCTTCATTTACTGTTGGCCTACTGCAGTAGTCTTCCTTGTCGTCTGATTTCTATGATGAGCATACTCAACGTAAAGTTGCTTTACAGCTTCGATCTTGATTTAAATCTAAATCTTGCCTCTTTAACACTAGAAAGCTGCTCGCGCAGCCAGCGCAATGGCTGCCACATGCTAGTTGGCTCGCTGACAGCCATCGCCGTGGCGCAAGGCTGCCCACAAAGTTTTACGAGTTCACAGGGAAGTGTGCCTTCTGACCAGGCCATCACCAATCTATTTGAATGGCGACCATTTGATCTCACTCAAGCCAAGCCAAACTAGGATGATTCCATTCTTTTCAATTTAGTAGGAGACAACAAAACCAGTTACATATCTGTGCAAACACACGTTCTTATTATCAGCTCAATCACACTCTCAAAGCAGATCTGCTCACATTTACACCCCTCTGGCGATGGACTTGTCCTAGTAGGATCATTTCATTTTACAATAGGGGTGACCAATAAATGAAAGTTGTATAATAAGCCTACTTCATGCATAGTACAGCTGCTAGCATCTTTACTACCAGTTGTCCAAGGCAAAGATAATGATGAACACACCCCTTTAGAAATAGACTCAACTGAAGGCCTTTGGATGTAAGCTTATGAGCCTGAACGCATCCTTTTTCCTGTTTACGTAATGGTTAACCAATCAGAAAGCATTATTTTAAAAGAGGATTAAAAAAGGATGAGTATAAAACAGTAAGAGGGTAACAAGAAGGAAGAATATTCAGGCCTCTCTTGACCCGTCCTTCCTTCCTGAAAATGCCGGGCATCGCGCTAAGAGGTTTGTAATTGTAGCAGGCAAACGGTAAATCCTGGTCGCTATTATCTCCAAATTCATACTGAGATCACTGCATATAATGGACAGGGGTAAATTT
>JAXRKP010001280.1:40000-45000 GCA_037039925.1 Doris montereyensis | reverse complement strand
AGCTGTTCTGAAGGGGCAATGAAAAGCATGAGAAAGACCAAAGCATGCCCAATATGACAAATTAAGAACACCAAAGGAGAAATAATGAAAGAAGACAGTGAAATCATGGAAACATGGAGTAAGCATTTTCACTAATTACATAATCCCTCCAGAATGTATGAAACAAGGAGTAAAGATCAATTAGTAAGAGTAACAAGTAATCCAGAGGAGACAGCTGAAGATGTAGATATATCAATGTAAGAAATCCAAACAGCTATAAGAAAAGCAATATTAGGAAAAATCCCCAGGAGCAGACCAAGTTTATCCAGAAATGATTAAAAATCAAGGGAGAGAGGCAGACAAACTACCATATGCAATATCCCAACAAGCATGGAAGTCCAAACAGGTGCCAGACGACTGGAAAGGCAATGGTAGTACCAATACATAAGAAAGGATCAACTATGGAATGCTCAAACTATAGAGGATATCACTACTTAGCGTATCCAGGAAAAGTATATGCCAGGATACTGGAAATGAGATTAAGGAAAAGAGTAGAGAAATCAGATTGAAGAGCATCAGAGTGGATTAAGACCAGGAAGAAGTGTACAAGACCACATATTTACAATTAGACAAATAATAGAAAAATTCCTTGAGAGAAACATTGACTTGCACCTGTGTTTTATTGACTTAGAAAAGGCATTTGACACGGTGAGGAGGGACGAACTATGGCATTCCTTAAAATAACACAATGTAGAGCAAATTTAATAGAAGCCATTAAATGTTTTTACTATAAACCAACATGTGCAGTGAGAGTAGCTGGAAACATATATGCAGAATTTGATGTAGATATAGGAGTAAGACAGGATTGTATCGTAAGTCCTCTTCTGTTTTACACATTTATGGATTCAGTCGTGAAGGCATCCTCAAAAATGAAGAAAATGAATGTAGGTATGTGGAAGCTCAAACCAGTAAATGTATCAATGCTTTTATTGCCGATGATTTAGTTCTGTTTGGAAAATCAGAAAGTGACCTTCAGTCGAATATCAACATTATGAACAATGAACTAAATAAAAGAGGAATGAGAGTAAATGCAAAGAAAACCAAAACAATGCTAGTAACTAGGGAAGCTAAAACACAAAATCTTAAATTGGGCAGGGAGAAATTAGAACAAGTTCAAAGCTACAATTATCTAGGAGTAATAATTAACTCATAGGGAAAACTAAAAGAAGAAATCAGCCAGATAATCCAAAAGGCAAGTGCAATATATAACCATCTAGGAAAGGCATTTGTAGGTAAGCAAGAATTGTCAACAAAAACCAAAATGGCAGTATACAATACAGTTTATTGTCCTACTCTCCTCTATGGCAGCGAAACCTAGACCTTAGACAGTAGAGAATACAGTAGAGTACAGGCAGCTGAAATGAAATATCTAAGAAGAGTAGTAGGGAAAACTAAAAGAGACAAAATCAGAAACACAACAATAAGAGATCAAACTCAAAGCAGATGGCATAAAAACTAAGATAGAAACAAATCAATTGAGATGGTTTGGGCATGCAAACAGAATGAATGACAATAGAATAGCTAAATCAGTATACAGTGCTAAAGCCCAAGGTAAAAGACCAAAAGGCAGACCTCGGAGAAAGTGGGAAGAAGATATAAAAGAGGCATTCAAGCATAGAAATTTAACATTTTTGGAAGGAAACAGAAAATGCCAGGACAGGGCATCTTGGAGAAAGATCATCTTGGGCATCTGAATCCATACACCAAAGGTAGAATGGGAACTGATAAAGAAAGAAAGAAGAAAGAAAGAAAGACTGTGAGAGTTATGACATGAAATGCTTCCCCTTCCTCTCCCTCTGTACTTTTCAGGGAAGTAGACAGCGATGGGGGAAGAGCTCCCGCAAGACGATAGCAGCCAAGAGTATTATGGGTACAGGATGTGGTATGCCCTGGAAGTGACAGTAAAGCCGCCTGTGCCTGAGAGGACAATGAACGTGATCTGTGCCTGCCAGGTACGTCCTCTAGGAATTAAGTGAAACGGAGGTCCAACTTATAATATTGACATTTTAATTGAAGTGAAACGGAGGTCCAATTTACAATATTGACATTTTGGCTTAAGTGAAACGGAGGTCCAACTTATGATATTAGCATTAGGGATGAGTCAGTTAAGTTATTGAATTTTTAATTTTTTATTATCTCTTTCATATTCTCTGCAACAGAAAAAGGCAGTCGTGGAGGTCATCGTAAACGGACTCCGAAGGACATCAAACTGCAGGCCACCGTAAACGGCCGTGACCTCAGTGGGCCCATGCACATCACGCTATCTCCTGGAGAAAAAGACGCCTACTCCTTGACCTATGCCCCTGCACAAGTTGGGAAAACACGGGGAAGGTATGCGTGTATTTTAAATACAGTATGTGTATTCTATTAAGACATTCCGTTGACATTAAAAGGTTTCGTTGTCTTTTTTTTTTACACCCAACTAACGCCCTCCTGTTTGACACCACATTTGTCCTTCATTTATACACCTTTCATTGTTTTCTACTTGTTCTCTCTTACTTTTTGACAAATTGTTATATAGTTGTTCATCCGTTACATTTCAGTTTGATATTTTACAATGAGGACGTTGGAGAGTTCTGGTACAACCTGGTGTTGCAGGCCCAGTCACCGCCTCCCACAACCCTGCACACATGGAATGCGAACTTGGCCGTAAGTTAGCATGGCAACCAAAGTTTGTGTCATGAATATCTTTGATTCTTTCTTTCGCCAGAAATATCGCAAACATCTCTTTTTGTCAATTTGAATTTTGATTATTTTGCTTCACACATTTTGTTTCTGTTTGAGGTCAGGGGCCTCCTTTTGGTATTTCTTTTCACGGGTAATAATAATAATACTACTAATAATAATAATAATAATAATAATAATAATAATAATAATTATAAGATTATTTATATAATACTTTCCACGCACAAAGGTTTCAAAGCGCTTTTACAATAAAAATGTGATAAAACACTTATCTAGAAAGAAAAAATAAAAGGTAGAAAATGAATGAAAAAGGGTTAAAATTGAGTGCAATTTTGGGATAGAAAATGTACATGGACTCGTGTGAACAAATAATGTTACAACAATCAGATAAAAATAAAGTGGTAGTTTGAAAAACATTGAATTGTAAGCATTTGCAAGAAGTAAAGTAAATAAGAATAA
The DNA here is from genome assembly GCA_037039925.1 of Doris montereyensis. NCBI lineage: Eukaryota > Metazoa > Mollusca > Gastropoda > Nudibranchia > Dorididae > Doris > Doris montereyensis. The sequence continues at coordinate 41,817 of JAXRKP010001280.1, read as the reverse complement.
AATAGTGAATCTAATATATAAAATATATTGTACTGTTGGACGGTTAAGAATATGCCTGATTAAAAAGTACAGCCTTCAGATTTCATTTCAGTGTTGTACAAGACGTATTATTTCATAATTCTAAAAGGAGATTATTCCATATTTGGTGGCCTTGGAAAGTGAAAAGATCATCCTTCGCCATAATTTTTTAGTTTAACTCTTGGAGGCATTGAGGGAAAGCATATTTTTTAAAATCTAAGGGTGTGTTTGAGTTTAAAAACATGCAACAAAGGTAGAATATTTTTCACTTAATGATAATAATAATACTAATGAATAGCATTTATAAAACGCATATCCACAATGCTGCTCTAGACTCAGATGTCCAGAGGCAAGGCGTCAGCCACTCAACCGAATCGTCATGGGTTCGAGCCTGGCAGGTTGAAAAGTTTTCTTAAGTTTTTAAAAGTAAAACTTCACACACACCACCCCCCCCCCCCCCTGATCCAGGTAGGTGGATCGACACCTATGCCCATTGGAGACGGATGATAAAAAGGAGGTCCTGTATGCAGTTTATAAGATTCTGTGCATCGTTAAAGATCCCATGCTTGTTTACAGGGTGATCTGTGTAAAATTGAAAACCCTACCAAAACCCTTAGTTGTTGCATGGGAATAAAATCAAATTGAATCAAATTGCTGATGTTGTGTTCCTTGAGAAGGACACTTAACATGCATTGTTCCCCACTCTACCCAGGGGCAAATGGGCACAAGCGCTAACTTGGGAGTAAAAGTCTGCATCAGACCAGTGTCCTGGCGGGCAGGAGTTGATTATTATCACCTGTTGCGCTTCACGCTATTGAAACCAGGATACGCTCCTGCTCTATGGGCCATATCGGCCTTGAAAGAACTTTAGTATATTTTTTTGTGCATGGTGTAAAACAATGTTGCAAGATAACACGAGCATCTCTTATTTCCACTTTTCACAGATGGACGAAGCAAAATATTTGTCTCAAGAATCCGACGGACGAAACATTGGAGTTGATTCCAACGGTTTCCAACACCAACAACTTTGCGTTGGAGCGAGACAATGAGCGCCCTGTCGTACTCAGGCCACATTCTAGTATCGACGTTCCTCTCAACTTTATGCCATCCAGTTTAGGCGAAGCAGACCATCTGGCAAAAGTCATTTTCAACAGTGAACAGGTTTGTTTGTGTGTGTGTGTGTGACGTCTGTTTTTGGATTATGGTGAACCTTGAGCAGGTTTGTGTGTGTGTGTGTGTGTGTGACGTCTGTTTTTGGATTATTGGGGAACTTTGAACTTTTGGGCAGGTTTGTATATTGATTTTGTTTTTATTTGTTGTTTTGCTTTTTTTTTTTTTGGGGGGGGGGGGGGGGTGGAAGGTTGGAGTTTGTTTGCATTCATTGATTGTTGGAATTCAATTTGATTGAAAGAATGGGGGATAAGTGATTGAAAAGAGGGCGGGCAAGAGGGTGGAGAAAAGTGAAGAAGAGCTGCGAGGGGAGTTTTATTATCATAAAATTCCAATTCATTTGTTCTTCGGTTTCTTGGTTTGAAGCTGTTATATGCTGATGGAAGATAGACAAATCTATATATAAAGAATTTGATTGTGTAACATTTTGGACATGGTGAGGAAAGCAAGAAGAAAGTTGCAGTCGACTGATAGACTACTGTTCACCAAAAAAAAGAACAGCAGAAAAAATCTGTGACCGGTCTCATAATACATATTAAAATCTGTGATTCAGTAAATCCGTGTATAAGTGTGTACAGACATATTTTTGTGCTGTTTTATGTTCATAGTGAGACCATAGTATGGACGTG
>JAXRKP010001280.1:5000-37500 GCA_037039925.1 Doris montereyensis | reverse complement strand
GAGATTTCCATCTTTCCTTCTCCTGGGAGATCTTTCTTAGCTCACTCCAGCAGCTGGCATCCAGTAACTTCCGGCCCTTTTCTAGACTCTTTCTCCAGGTGTCCGGTGGCCTACCCTGAGATTCCACTGTAACGTTGTCTTGCAGATTTACACTGTACTGTAAAGTTCTCTTGTTATATTTGAAGCAAAGCTTCTTTCAGGCTTTTGAGGCCGGAGCTTAGCTCCCGGTTTCTATAGCGTGAAGCGGAACAAGTGACAACAATCACCTCCTGGCCAGGACGCTAGTCTGACGCAGGTTTTACTCCCAAGCTAGTGCTTGTATCCATTTGGTGCCTGGATAGAGTGGGGAAAATACGTGTTAAGAGTCTTTCCCAAGAAACACAACGTCAGCCCTGGCTTGCTAGGATTCAACTCGGGACCTCATGATCGCCAGTCCGACAGCCTAACCGCTCGGCCACCGACACCACATTTGAAGCAAACTTTCATAAAATATGTCTGACATGATCCGTTCCACTTCATGCTATAGAAACTGAGATAGGCTTTGGCTCCATTGGACTATAATTAATGGTTTTAAAAGAAATGTAATCTGGATGTTACCTTGACTAGGGCGTCGATGGCAGAGTAGTGAGGCTACCGGACTCAGGACGATGAGCTCCCGGGTTCGAATCATGGCAAAGCTTGGAAAAGAATGTTAACACACACTTTCCCCACTCAACCATGTGCAAATGGGTACAACTAGCACTAGCTTGGGAAATTTTAAAAACCTGCATCAGACTAGCGTCTTGTCAAGGAGGTGATTATTATTACCCAATCTGCCTCATGCTATTGAAACTGGGATAATCGTAACGGCCTAGAAGGAATTTTACTTTCCTTTTCTTCTTTTTTTCTTCTTTTTGTACTTACCTTGACTCCAGCCAGCTGAGTCTGAGGAATAAGACATTTAATCGTTATAACATGAAGTGAATTGATCGTGACTATATGTAACGCACTGCTCGCAGGCCTCCCGGACACAAAGTGAAAGACACTGCAAAGAGTTGAGAAGAGCAGGGCTGTCAGACTTGCTCTTAGCATACCCTTACTCATCAAACATGAGCTTCACAGAAATGCTTAGTAGAACCCTTCAATGGTTGCCGATAAAGGCTAGAATTGTATATGAAATCGCCCTTCTCTGTTTCCACGCGATATACCCCATCCAGGCAACTTAGATCGTCTTTTTCGTCTTGCTGGTTCCTCTTAACTCATCCTGAGATCGCCACAATAATGGATGGGGTAAATTTCAGTGAAGCAAGCAAAAGTATATTATTATTCTACCTATATCTACTGTTTGTAATGTTTCGTTGTTTGGTTGTTTTGGGTTTTTTTTTTAAAGAAAATCATGTTGTATTGTATTTGATGTATATTTTAGGAATACTACAGAAGGAGATGGCTGAGTGGCTAAATAAAAGGCATTTCACTGTGACCCAGAGGTAACTGGGTTGGAGCCCTACTTAAGGCATTTTTTTTTGTGGGGGAGGGAGGGGGGGGGTTCTTGAGGAAGAAAATTTACTCTATTTGCTCACGAGGTAAACGTGGATGAGTCCTGTTGCCTCTAATTATATTTCAACTTGAAACTGACTGTGTGTGTCACTGCTTTACCGGCGTCTCTTCTCCAGGCACAAACTGTCAGTGACGGCAAACGGGGCTGGGAGAGATCCGCTGGCTGTTTCCCATCAAGGGCGTGCTGGAGTCGAACCCCATGAGAGACTACCAGGCGGCGTCCATCACCTGCCAGGCCAGGGACATGGTGGAGCAAAGGTTAGAGGTCACACTGGCGGGCTGCCTGGGGTCGGCCAGGCTCCAGCAGCCTGGCCACCAGAGCCAAGACTCCCAAAGATCAGAAACCGGCCATTCCCAAGGCGCGTGGTGGGCAACAGTAAGTCTGCATATTTCGAGACAATGTGGTGATGTTATGAAGGGATTTTTAGAGAGTAGTGGGAGGTGAGGTTGGGTGTGATTAACTCTTTCAGTCCGGAGCTAAAATTAAGGATTGGACGGAGACCTCTGTAAGACACTGAATAGGAATAGTCAGTGACTTTTTTGATTTTGCCATACTGCCATTATTACAGCCCACAAGTATAAAGTGTTACATATCAAAGTAATCAGCAATAATTGGACTTTCAAAAAATAATATCAAACATGACAATAGACTACGTATGTGAAACTGACAGAGTGATATGTTACAGTTGCATTTACGGAAACCCCCCAAAAAAGCAAGGAATTTCATTCAATCAGTGGTAAAAATATAAAATACTTAGATATGGGCTTGAAATTGTTATCATTCTATTCAAGTGATGTATATCCATCAGGAAAAAGTATCAGGTGTTTAGAAAATACCCTACATAAGTCAGTATGATTGATCTATCAGGTCTATTCACATTGGTTCTGACATCGATTTGACTGGATCTATCTTCGTCTTCGTCACTATCACTACTATCAGAGGATCTTCATGAATGAGAGCTCTCAGAATGAGAACTAGAGCTAGATCTACAATGACTTGACTGATTATTTTCATAATCTGAATCATACAGGTCACTCACTTCATCTTCCGAGAGATTTCGAACAAATTCTGCACTTCGTCTGCAGTGTATCGCTTTGAACGTGATACTGCCATTGCGTTATGTGGAAACTGAAGTTTGAATGAAACGCTCAATGCTTTGTTTACATTCTCAATTCTCGTAATTTGGAATACCCTTCTAGGGCCAAATGACCAGTAATCGAAAGAATGATTATCGTAGAACATCGTACTGTAGTTGTTTCGTATTTTTCATATGCATTTATTTACTTTATTAGGCCTATAGTACACATAGACCCATCGGCCGCTCTGAGCGGCCGCTTGTCGATCCGGTAAGATTTTCCAGCCGCTCTCAGCTGCCGCTCGGGCTGAAAAAGTTAAGGGCATTATGAAGGGATTTTTTAGAGAGTAGTGAGAGGTGAGGGTTGGGTGTGATTAAGGACGTTATGAAGGGATTTTTTAGAGAGTAGTGGGGGGGGGCGGTTAGGGTTGGGGTGTGATTGATGACGTTACAAAGGGATTTTTTGAGAGTAGTGGGTGGGGGGATGGGAGGGTTGGGTGTGATTAAGGGCGTTATGAAGGGATTTTTAGAGAATAGTGGGAGGTGAGGGTAAGGTGTGATTAAGGGCATTATGAAGGGATTTTTAGAGACTTGTTGTGGGGTTGGGGGAGGGCATGTGATTTTTTAGAGAGTTGTTGGGGGGTGTGATTGATGACATTATGAAGGGATTTTTAGAGAGGTGGGGGGGGGGTGAGGGTTGGGTGTGATTGAGTACGTTATGAAGGGATTTTTAGAGAGGGGTGGGAGGTTGGGTGTCATTGGGTTGAAGGGATTTTTTAGATTGAGTACGTTATGAAGGGATTTTTAGAGAAGGGTGGGATTGGTTATGAAGGGTTGGATGGGGGGGTAAAGTTGAGTGCGTTATGAAGGGATTTTAGAGAAGGGTGGCGGGTAAAGGTTGGATGTGATTGAGTGCGTTATGAAGGCATTTTTAGAGCGTAGTGCAAAAGTAGGTTGGGGGAGGAGGGGGTGTGATTGGGGTGGATTTAAGAAGTTTGGTGCGTGGGGTGGGGGGAGGAGAAAGGAGGAGATACTAGTAATCTTCAATGCCTTTGTCTATCTGATATACACATTAATGACATTAATGAAACCAGATTTTTTATTTTTGTCGAGTTTTGAGTATTTTTGGGGCAGGAGAAATGACTGAAGGTTGACAGACACAACTTGTATTATATGTTTGTGTATACATGTATGTTTTTGTATATGTGCATTTGTATGTAATACATCAAAATTATGTATTTATGATATTTTGTAGCAGCTTGAAGTGCTGATTTGGCTTCCTCGATATGTAACGTATAATATTCATCTTGAAAACATAGTACGGACAGAAGATGGTTTAGTTTAATCTGAAATTCATCGGACTAGAGATTTCTTTTCAAATTAAACATTTTTTTTAGACTATCAGAAAGGCAATATCAATTATAGTGATAGTGGCAAATGTGTGATGTGTAGTGTCTTATTGAACAGAGCATGCATGCGATTGTGAAACAATGTAAGTATGTATGTATGTGTTTGTGTGTGTACATGTTTGTGCGCTTGTAGAAAGAGATAAACTTAGCGATGTAATTGATTATTTTATTGAAGTAAAACATTTTGCTTTTCTTCCTACTCATCAGAAGAACAGTCATAAGTATGCTAATGTTTCCTTCATTTTTTCGCTGTCTGTGTTGTTAAATGAAAATAAACAATTCCCCTTATTCACACTTCTGCCTCCTACCGGTCATTATTCCTTCACAAATCAATTTTTTGCGCAGCAAAATCATTTTACTTTTGCATTGAGTTTGAAAAAATTGTTCCATGTAACCAAGGTTTTTTGTTTTGATTTCTAGATTTGCCATCAAGTTAGACATTCTTTCACAATTAAATTTCCTGCGCAGCAAAATTTGTTCCTTTTTGCTGAGTTTGAAAAACTGTTTCATGCAACCAAGGTTTTCCTTTTGATTTTATTTGTTTGTAATGAAGTTAGACATTCCTTCATAAAGTAATTTCTGCGCATCAAAATTTGTTTCACTTTTGTGTTGAGTTTGAAAAATTGCTCCATCCAACGGAGGTTTTTGTTTTGATCTCTATGTTTGTAATCAAGTTAAACATATTGAACATAGTTTGAAGATTTTTTATTTTATTTTTTGTTAGCTTTTTGCATCTATTTGTTGTTTTGTGACATGTTCACATTGAAAACAATTTCCATTTCACATTTTTACTTTCACTTTGTGCTAAATGTTAATTTTTTGTTCTTTAAAATTGATAATCAACGTGATAATTTAAAAATGCTGGTATAGGTAAGCTCAAAACTATTAGAAATCTTGTGTTGTAAGAAATGTTGATAATACAAAAGTTGAAATCGTTTCGCTTAATAGCAAAATGTGGCATGTGCGATACTTTTGATAACGTGTGAATACTGTATTAAAATCGTGGATGGCAAACATTTTCAGCTTATCCATTTTGTCATTATGAACATGTCCGATTCTAGTTAATGTGATTACACCAATGTGCTAAAGTAGATTGGGATTTTACTTATTAAGAGTTGGGGCATGCTGTAGTCATAGTTAATACAAGCATGCCCGTAAATAATGTTTGATTTTATAAAGCTGGATCTTTTAAACTTTGACTGTTAACTCAGAAATCACTGTATCGGTGATGGGTGATATCAAATGCGATTATTAGATCAAATTAGTACTGATGCTGAAGTAATGCAGGCTTTTTTATTGTAATGACCAGAAATCGAGAAATTAGATCTAGTAATGATAAAAAGTTTCATGGATAGCAAGCTAAACAATCTTTTTCCAATTGATTAAAATACTGATTTAACCAAAGAGTTTATTCACTAAGAACGTAAGGTACGCTATTTGAAATCTACATGTGAAATATGGAGGTTGTGGGTGCAATGGTTCCTGAGTTATAAGCAGTCAAAGTCAAAGACGTTCAGCTTTATACTAGATGTCATATCTATAAATGTTATGTGTGACATATTTATTCTTTTCACTACAATATTTTGTTCATTGGTAATTCACATTGGATTGATATTTCAAAATTGAATTTTCTTATCTGTTTTTCGTTAGTACGTTTTGATTGGTTTTTATTTTGTTATGGGATTTTTCACTTTCAAATTTTACATTTTGTTTCAATAGTGTTACATATCTTTCATGCGTTCTTCTTCTAAAGCCATGGCAACAGCCGAAGAGTTCTCCTTTGAACTCTCTTACAACAACGATGAAAGCAGAGACATTGTAGAGAATTCCCTTCACATGAACATCATGCGACATTACCGCGACCCCCGCCACCGGCCTAGTGACCATCATCTTCAACGTCCAATTCACGCCCTGCAAGACCATGGAGTAAGGAGTGGCATTGAAACTTTTTAGTGTAGACATGTGGAAAGGCTTTCCTCTGTCTCTTTCTTTCCATCTCTCCATCTCTGTCTCTGTCTTTGTCTCTATCTGTCTGTCGTGTCTCTGTCTCTCTGTCTCTCTGTCTCTATCCCTCTCCCTCCCTCCCTGCTTCTCTGTCTGTCTCTCTCCGTGTCTCTGTCTGTCTTTGTCTGTCTGTCTGTCTATTTCTCTCTCTCTCTCTCTCTCTCTCTCTCTCTCTCTCTCTCTCTCTCTCTCTCTCTCTCTCTCTCTCTCTCTCTCTCTCTCTCTCTCTCAGCAGTGCAGAAGTCATACCGATAATATTGGAGTTACGGTTGCTTGAGCTATGCTTTTCAGGGTTCGAATCCCAAATAGCCATGCTATCACGTCGTTTGAGCTGATTTTCATTAAACCTCTCACATAAATATTCCCTTGATCCAAAGTTTGTTTGGATCAACAATTTTCAACAGTGGGAAAAAGGTATTTTTCCTTTGTATCATCACTATTAACCCTCTTGCCCTTAGAAGACCTATCAATTTCTTCCTGCTGTCCTCAGTGTATTTTCCTGTACTAGCTCATTTTTTCAAGACAAAGGACATAACTCTTCAAAACAAGACACAATTGTTTTTAAAATCATTACACAATAACAATACACATTACAAACATTACAAAAATGCCAGTTGTATAGACAGATAATTGAACTTTAATTTGGTATATTATGCAATCAAGCATTGAAAATGAAAAAAGGGCAATTACTCTACAATTCAACTAGCCGGAAGAGAGAGCCGGGTAATTCAAAATGTAGGCGTCACTAGGCAACAAGTACACTGTACTCAATTACAAGCAATACGAGGGCTCATCCATTGTGGGCGATGACAAGAGATGCGAGGGCGTATGCACGTGGGCGCTAGCGGGCGATGAGAGGGCAAGAGGGTCAATCTCCCATCTCTTTGTATCCCATGAAAGGAAGGTAACCATTCTTCTTTTCCTCTCCGCCCCCCCCCCCCCTCCCCTATCCTACTTCCCAACTTCCCCTTTCACAACCCGAAATACATTGTATTGTATACTTCCAACGTGTGACCTGCCCTTTTACATTTATCATGTCATTTCCTCTGCAGCCATCAAGTCAAACTCCTGGTGCGTGCTGCGACTGGCGGACTGTGGAAATTCCCATTGCGGTTCATTGCATCAGAACCGCCGGTGGATGACACAGTTCTAATTGAAGCCTCAGGTCTAGGAAAGTCGTCCAGTGTTGGTTTTAGACTCAACTCCCAGCAAAAGTGAGTAGCAATAAGTATACCATAAGAGGCTTTGGCAACTGTTTGACAATCTGCCTTGAATTATCTTCAAACTTGGTACATGTACTAAACTTTTCTCTCGTCTGGCATTTTCTAGTTCTTTTCTTTCTCTAGATTGAAAAAAGTCGCAGGTGAGCATCACACGACAAGCTTTCTTGAGGACAAAAAGAAATCTTATAGAAAACAATTTTGAAAAAAAAAGGCAAAATGAAATTCATTTAACAGATAAACAGGAAGAGAGGCCCAGAGCAACTTAGTATGTTATGAAAGATCATGGGAATGAAAATCAGAGGAAGGCAGAGAATGACATACATATAAAGTCTTAATAACTGGGCCACAAGCAGGAGAAGAATGGAGATCCATTGTTGCCAATGGAGATTCATTGTTGTCAATGGAGATTCATTGTTGTCCATGGAGATTCATTGTTGCCAATGGAGATTCATTGTTGCCAATGGAGATTCATGGCTGTCAATGGAGATTCATGGTTGCCAATGAAGATTCATTGTTGCCAATGGAGATTCATGGCTGTCAATGGAGATTCATGGTTGCCAATGGAGATTCATTGTTGCCAATGGAGATTCATGGCTGTCAATGGAGATTCATGGTTGCCAATGGAGATTCATTGTTGTCAATGGAGATTCATGGTTGCCAATGGAGATTCATTGTTGCCAATGGAGATTCATTGTTGCCAATGGAGATTCATTGTTGCCAATGGAGATTCATGGTTGCCAATGGATATTCATGGTCGCTAATGCCTGCCTCATTCTCAGCACATAAAGAAGAAGATGGTCACTTGCATGTCTTTTTAAAAATTTACAACAGATAAAGTTTATTCAAAATTTTGTTGGTTTTGTTTTCTTTTGTTTTCAGACATCCAGCTGTCTTCAAGGCCTACTTTGAATCTGGCAGTGACCCAGAATTTTCCGTCACGCCCGCAATCTGGCGAGCTGATGCCAGGTGGAACTCCCGGCACTTTGTTTACCATCACGTTCCTGCCAAACGTTTACGGAAAACTCTACGATGCCAAACTGATTATACAGGTAGGGTGTCAACACCTTTTTTTTCATTTTTTCTTTCATTTCCTTAACAAGACGTTGGCTCAGAATTATAATTGTCCTAACTACACATTTCATGATTTTGGAGTTAAAGTCATCATCAGGTTCACAGTCAACAATTGCCCCGTCGACAGTTGACAAACCTTCTCGAGTTTTTATTAGTAAAATATACTCCCCCACCCACCCACCCCTTCTCCTCCCCAGTCCAGGTAGATTGGATTGACACCTATGCCTATCAGAATCGGGCGACAAAATGAAGGTCCCGTGTGCAGATCACAACACTCTGTGCACGTTAAAGATCCCTTGGCTGTTTATAAGGCAGTCTGAGCAAAATTAAAAATCCTACCAGAAACCCCAGAGATCACCTTAGTTATTGGATGTAGGAAAATCAAATCAAATCAAATCAAATCAAATCAAATCAAATCAAATCAAATCACAAGTCTCAGAAACATAAATTATAACCAAATTTGTTCTACCTATTTGTCACAAATTTCACTAGCACAAGTTCTATGTGCAGATAGGACAATCTAATCCTGTGTCGGTGGTCTAGCTTTTACATCATTTTGGTTCATTGATTCCTAAGTTATAGTTGAACCTCAAGTACAGATCGATTAAGCAAAGATGTAAAAACATTCATGTTGTTATATTAGAAACTTTATTGTGATCTTGTTCACTTACAATATAATTTAATGTATGTTTAGCTTCATCTACAGCCATTCAATTTTGTTATATTACGTTAGTTTAAAATTCTGGATAACTATTGATAAAACTGTTTTCGTATTATTTTAACATATTATGTAACTACAAATATGCGCTAGGGACATTTCATTAATCATCACAAAGCAAACGACTATTTTACATATTAAAAGAGGTTGACATTTTCAATGACTGGATGGATTACAAAATCTCATATTCCAATAATAGTTTATTTTCATGTCAGATTGGAGGAATTGTTTTGGTTTGTGTTCGTTTCTCAGGTCTATTGTTACATGTTGAATTAATTCTTCTTTCTTTCAACCGTTCCTCTTTTCACCATCAAATCTGTCCAACCTTTTAACGTTGCCATCAAGACTTTGCCATCTCTCTCTCGCACTATTTTATCCTCGAATTCAACTAAATCCCTTTTTAGTTCCTGTCTATTTTTTTTTTGTCTTTGTCTTAGTCTTATTGTAATTCTCACCCTTTTTATGTCACAGACATAGTCTTATTGTAATTCTCACCCTCTTTTATGTCGCCAGACACCTGACATGCAGTGGAGCTATTCGCTCAAAGGCGTGTTGCCAGAATACCACCCGCCCAGAGGCGTGTCAGCCCACCCCATTGCTGGTCCCCACCCGATTCTCAATCGGCCGCCAAGGAAGCTCAACTACATCAGAGACAACCTGAAGCTGACCGCCACCGCCGTCTCGTCCCCCCTCAAGGGAGCTCCCTGTTACAGACGATGAGGGTTTAATAATAATAATAATAATAATAATAATAATAATAATAATAATAATAATAATAATAATATAATATATCCTGAAAAAATAGCCTGGTGACTGGAGACGTCCATCGTTGCCTTGATGCCTCCCTCTACCATAGAGGTCTCAAGCTCATAGGCTGTGAAGAAGAAAGAGAGTGTGTTTTCTTACATTGTGACTTAATGATATGTATGTGACAAAAAAGTGACAATTCCTATCAAAGGAGACGAACAAATACCTGGCCTTTCAGGCTTTTATTTGTTTTGTCAGACAGCAAGCAATTATGGGCTATATAACTTAAGAACCTCACACAGTCTGATGTCAGAAGGAAAAAAACAGAAATCATGGACTAAAACAATTTTTTACAACTACAAGCATGTTAAACCCCAGTCGATGTCATGTACGATTATGAGATCCAATCAATATTCGATAGTGAGGTTAGGCGTGTAGGCAAGAACAGTATTATTCCAACTTTTTTATTGTAAAACCGGTTTAAAATGGCGTCTAAGGGGAATGTAAATTTACTTAAAGACCACAGAAATAAGTAAATTTTCCTTAATTAAACATTATATCTGGTAGAAAAATTCCTCGAATGAAATCCAATCTTGGGAACTTAGAACCAACATGCAAAATACGGTCACTCTTAGCGGCCTGGCAATAGAGCCTTTTGACGTATAAAGAATGTCCAACTCAGAATTATATAATATCATAATAATTATATCTATGTATATATAGAGAGAGAGAGATTACACAGTATTAGTCAAAACAAAAAACGAAAAATAATAGTTCCTCTTTTATACAAACGTCAACGGAGAAGGGAGCAAAATGTATAGAAAATTTTACAAAATTGTTGCTTTTTGTCATTTATCATTGTAGTGACTGCACTACATACTGTAACTCCTTTAGTATTTTACATGCTATAAACCAAGAAAAGCAATGCCATAAGGCTATCGTTTAATTTATCATTATTGTCATTTAATTGGTTCTCCTTTGATTGAGGCTCTGCCGGTAGGTCCTTCTTATTTCCTTTCACTCTTTCACTCATCTTTCATCCTACTGTTTCCTCTTAATTCACCTTGAGCTCACCACATATAGGCCTATATGCTGGACGGACTAAATTTGAATTTTAAAAACTAGATAATTTTTTATTGAATTATTTTTTTTTAACAACTAAAATTTGTCTGGTAGTGGATGACGATTTTTTTTTGTTATGAATGTCTGCATTGTCTTCTTTTGCCAGACAGACATTAAATTAATGATATCAAGAGAATTCCATTTCATGTATTATTGTTGTTGTCATCTAACTGATTTTGTCATCAGTTGTAATCTGAAAATGTTATTTATTATTGAGCACTTTTACCAGATAAAATGCTTAGGTCGGTTTTTAATTCTTTATTATTATCATGTGAAATAGATATATAATATATATAATAAATGAACGTTGTGGTGGCCTGCTCATCGATATAAAACTTGCATTTCTTGATTTACTGCTGAACATATTTTAATCTTTTGATTTCACTGAAATAATTCCACTGTATTTTAGAAGACAAACGAAATTTATACATATATGATATTTATACATATATTGTATCGGAAACCAATTTCGCTGACGTTGATTTTTTTTCGCTGACATCCTTTTTTGTTTTTAAATTTGATGCGTGTTAATACCTTCATGTGCATTGATTTTGTTACTTGATTAATAAAAAAGAAGAGAAAAAGAAAACCATGCACTTCTGTAAAAAAAAGTTTGTAGTTTTTTCTTTTACACACATTTATATTTACTTGTCATGTTTAAAATAGTATATAGCATATAAAAGATGTTGAAAGAGATGACATTGATAACTGCAATGTAATACTATAGCATCACTTTATGTATTCATCGATAAATATTTTGTGCTTAAATCTAACCAGTATTTTCAGTAGTATTATTGCCCCTACTTTTAAAACAAGTATAACTAATTTTCTGATTGGTATTTTACAATCCACAACTTAACTGTGATACTGTAATTTTTTTGCTGCTGAATACTTTTAAAATCAATTCCATTATGATAGATGTATGTTACATGAATTATATTGTTTTGCTTTGTACTTCACATATTGTGTTGTTAAATGTCTTTGTTGCGGATGAGTTTTTTATCCAAAATTTGATTTTGATTTTTAAAGTTCTGTTGGAGAGGTGGAGTGATTTTTTTCAACTGTTGCTTTAATTCTGGATTGAGCTGTTTTCTTTTTTGGGGATTTTTATTTGCTTAAAGATGGACAATACAGAATCAAATTTCATGTATTATGTTACAAACAAGTACTTAGAATGACACATAAAACTTTGAATCTATTATAAATAGATTATAACCGTATCTCTTGCACATATATATATGTTATTATATATCGTTTGAAACAAGACACACTCAAAAGTGAAATTGTACCACACAGAATTTCAACAATCTATCTTATTCATTTGTAGAATGTTTTAGTAACATTTTGTTAGAGAAAGGAAAAAGATCTTATGATATTTGCTTGCTCATTGACGTATTTAAATTTTATTTTTGTTTATAATGTTGAGTCGTTTTGTTTGGGGTTCTTTTCTTTTGGGGGTGGGGGGGGGGGGAGAGGTGTGAGATTTAGGTTAGTAGGGGAACAGGGAGTATAAGAAAAATAAAATAAAAATTATTAAAAAATAAAATGATACAATTTTCCTTGGTTTCCACAAGAAAATTTTCCAGAAGAAAAATGTTACATTTCACTTTTGACTGGTTTTATTTCTTTGATATATCTTTTGATTGACCCCTTTTTCATTCGTAAATAAACATGTTGATTGAGTAATGAGTTCATTATAAGATTAATACATAAAGGAATATCATGTGAATCATTAAAAGCGAAGGATACGAAAGATTTTTTTTTTTAAATTTCAACTCTTTATCATCTTTTTTTTCATGAAGATATTTTTATACAAACTTACACCATTACTCATGTGTACAATCATTAAAATATATTTGTGGTCATTTAAGTGCTGAATCAATTATTAGTGTTTGCCATGTAGTGTGTATGATTGTTTTCTTGTCCAATGTGTGGAGATTTCAATAAAGTTAAACCATGAATGCATCCATCCTTGTGTTTGTCCTTGTGTTTGTTTTTTAAATTTTTATTTTTAGATTCAAATTTTTTTTTCTTTTTTTAATTATGTGGCATCGATGGCTGAGTGGTCATCCTGCCAGACTGGGGATCATGAGGTCCCGGGTTCAAAACATAGCAAAGCTAAATCTGACGCTGTTTTCTTGGGAAAGACACTCAACACATATTTTCCCTACTCAATCCAGGTGCAAATGGGTACAAGCACTTAGTTTGGAAGTATAAATCTGCATCGGACTAACATCCCTATCCAAAAGGTGACTATAATCACCTACTCTGCTTCACGCTATAGAAACCAGGATAAGCTCCGGCTCAGAGAACTGTCTAGAAGGAACTTTGCTTCTTTTCTTTCTTTATTACTGTTGGCATGTCACATCTTTATCTCTTTATTCTATGATGAACAGTTAGTGAGTGCAATGATAGGAATTACTTCTTTTCTTTCTTTATTACTGTTGGCATGTCACATCTTTATCTCTTTATTCCATGATGAACAGTTAGTGAGTGCAATAGTAGGAATTACTTCTTTCCTTTCTTTATTACTGTTGGCATGTCGCATCTTTATCTCTTTATTCCATGATGAACAGTTAGTGAGTGCAATAGTAGGAATTATTTCTTTCCTTTCTTTATTACTGTTGGCATGTCATCTTTATCTCTTTATTCCATGATGAACAGTTAGTGAGTGCAATAGTAGGAATTACTTCTTTCCTTTCTTTATTACTGTTGGCATGTCAACAGTTAGTGAGTGCAATGGTAGCCTTTTTCACATATCATTTATCATACTGAGTCGTCTTTAGTTACCCTGAGATGAGGTAAACAAACTTGTAAGCAAAGTGTGTCTCATGTCTTTTCATTGCGACAAAAACCAGGATCTCTTTAGCCAAATCATAGACACAATAAGTTTAAAATCAGCAGAGTTATTCCAGCGGGTGAAAATACTTGGTCCACGCAAAGAATTCAGGGGATGGACATGGCATAGCCCAAATGGAGTTTTATTAATTTTGATTTGAATTGATTTACCCACATCCACAACTAAGGTGATCTCGGGGGGGTTTTGGTAGGATTTAAATTTTACCCCGACTGCCCTGTAAACAACCAAAGGATCTTTAATGTGCATCAGGACCTTCTTTTTATCATCTGTCACCGATGGGACTAGGTGTCGACCTACCTACCCCTAACCGGGAGGGGGATCTCGAAAAACAAACGAGATTTTAAATTATTTTTTTTTAATGTGGTTCCACCTGCCGGAGCTTGAACTCACAACCTCTGGGTTGAGAGACCCCTTGACTACCAAGTCCCCCTCCCCCTGTTCCGTCCCCCCCAATTGCAAAATGGAGAACACCACAACCAGATAGACTACATCATGCATGACGAAGAGGTAATTTCGATATCAAAGGGCATTGCAAATCTAGTACACAAAGGGCATTGCAAATCTAGTACACAAAGGACATTGCAAATCTAGTACACAAAGGGCATTGCAAATCTAGTACACAAAGGGCATTGCAAAAGCTTATGAAAAAAAAACTGCTCATACCAGCTAGCAGGTTTATCTTTTACAGTCGCTCAAAGAACTTTCCCACTGCTGGCTCTGCAACACATCTTTCCATTTCCAGTCTAGTGATCCACTTTCTGAATGCATTATTGTGGTACTCCTCTTGAGTTGTTCTTTTTTTAAAATGTATTTGATTGATTTACCCACATCCACAACTAAGGTGATCTCGGGGTTTTTAGTAGCATTTTTAATTTTGCCCGGACTGCCCTGTAATCAGCCAAGAGATCTTTAAACGTGCACATAGTGTAATGTTGTGATCTACACATAGGACCTTCCTTTTATCGTCCGTCTCCGATGGGACTAGGTGTCGATCTACCTACCTGGACCAAAGAGGAGGGGGGTGGGGGGAGATTTTGCTAGAAAAATATCGAGAAAATTGTTCAACTGTCGGCAGGGCTCTAACTCACTACTCTTTGGTTGAGAGGCCGACACGTTACCTTTTTGACCACCGAGTCCCCCGCTATTGAGGTAATAATAGTGCAGGACTCTTTGACGTGTCTTGTGTGTGTGTAAAATTTTCTCCCAGCCAGATTAGGTTTTCAGTTTTCAAAATATATAAAAGGCCACATTGATTTGATGCGTAAAGACAAACAGTGAGACAATGGGAATGTCCGAAAGCGAAGGAAATGATATTAAATAATATTAAAAACCCCCTAGAAACAAAGAAGAACAAACACAAGGAATAGACAGAAAACAAATCTTGGCCGCCATGAGTTGAACCGCAGCCTCTGTGTTGGCACCCATGTTCGCCATGAAAAGAAAGCATGCTACCAACCTAGCTTTAGGCAACGTAGTTAGCTCGGTTGATAGCACGCTTTCTTTTCAAGGTGGCGATGGATGCCGGCGCAGAGGTCGCAGGTTCAATCCCCATGGTGACCAAGATTTGTTTCTGTCTATGCCTTGTGTTTGTCTTGTGTTTGTTCCTTTGTGTTTTAATATTAATTAATGTCATTTCATTGATTTGATTAATAAATTCTATTATCAAATGAAATGCAAGACATTTTCAAAGACTTATGGAACGGCCCTTGTAATGATGCTATTTCAACTGCAATCAAAAAAGTCAAACATAAGGATACCATACGATAAAATAAGATATAACTTTATTGTAAAAAAAGTGGCACATTGTTTTGGTGTTACAACACTTACAATACAATATGAAATACAACATTTTTAATATACATTGTAATACATAAATTCTTCTTTCACACACAAACAGATAATAGGTTATATAACATAACATATACAAATATTCACAGTTTTTATAAGACATGGAAAGCGTAATCGTTACAATGAACACTATTTCAAAAAAAGTGGTGATGGTAATGATAATGGTGATGATAGTGATAATAATTTTATACATGATGGATCAGCTCGACTTCGAGAAGCCAAATGATGCAAAAGTAGCAGTAGAAACTTTCCAAGCAAATTTTGATGTAGGTTGGAAGTGCACCACTCTCTTGATGGACCCAAACAACACAGACATAACACATCCATGACTGGTTAGCATACAACACATCAGTGACAGATACAACAAACGAAATTCTTGGCAAACCTCGACCAAGCAAACAAAAAAAAAAAAGCATTGATTAATACCTAAGGCATCTTACGATCTCATGGTAAAATTTTAAATGCTTACTTACCTTTGAGCGATCTCCTTAATTTCTCTGTAAACGCAATCACACAATGTCCTTTAAAAAGACTACAAAAGTCGAGAGAATGTTCAATGGGACTGCACTGGCTTCGAGAACAGATTGAAAAGCCGGTCAGGCGAACTGAGATCGGCCTTCAATCAAAATTCACGATAGCAATGACTCAGTTCGGTCATATGAAGGCTCAGAGTCAAACCTTACCCCCGACACCTGTGCGATTGACGCAGAGAGTAGAAGGAGAAGGGTCAAACCTTACCTCCTACACCTGTGCGATTGTGCGATTGACGCAGAAGGAGAAGGGTAGAATTGACGAGATGGGTCAAACCTTACCTCCTACACCTGTGCGCAGAGAGTAGAAGGAGGAAGGTTCAAACCCACTTTTACACCTGGCGCAGAGAGTAGAAGGAGAAGGGTCAAACCTTACCCCCTACACCTGTGCGATTGACGCAGAGAGTAGAAGGAAAAAGGTCAAACTTACTTCCTACACCTGTACGACAGACGCAGAGAGTAGAAGGAGAAGGGTCAAACCTTACCTCCCTACACCTGTGCAATTGACGCAGAGAGTTGAAAAGGAGAAAGGGTCAAACTCTTTCCTCCTACACCTGTACGACAGACGCAGAGAGTTGAAGGAAAAGAGTCAAACCTTATGGCCTACACCTGTACGACAGACGCAGAGAGTTGAAGGAAAAGGATCAAACCTTATGGCCCTACACCTGTACAACAGACGCAAAGAGTTGAAGGAAAAGGATCAAACCTTTCCTCCTACACCTATACGACAGACGCAGAGGGTTCAGAAAAGGCTCAAAGTTATGGCCTACACCTGTACGACAGACACAGAGGGTTCACAAACTGTACAACAATGCATAGAGTTCAAAGAAAAAGGATCAAACCTTATGGTCTACACCTATACGACAGACGCAGAGAGTTGCTCAGAGTCAAAACCTTAGTACAACAAATGCATAGAGTTGAAGGCTCATACACTCCCTGTGTGCAACAGACGCAGAGAGTTGAAGGCTCAGAGTCAAACCTTAACCCAGTGCAACAGGCACTTGAAACCCTTACCCAGTACACTTGTGCAACAGATGCAGAGAGTTGAAGGAAAAAAGTCAAACCTTACCCCATACACCTGTGCAACAGACGCAGAGAGTTAAAGGAAAAAAGTCAAACCTTACCCAGTACACCTGTGCAACAGACGCAGAGAGTTAAAGGAGAAGAGTCCAAGCACCCCATACACCTGTGCAACAGACGCAGAGAGTTAAAGGAAAAAAGTCAAACCTTACCTAGTACACCTGTGCAACAGATGCAGCGAGTTGTAGGAAATGAGTCAGACCTTTCCCAGTACACAGGTGCAACAGACGCAGAGAGTTGTAGGAAAAAGGTCAAACCTTTACTGAGTACACCTTTAGCTCCTACACCTGTATGACAGACCAGGGAGTTGAAGGAGAAAGGTCAAACCTACTCCTACACCTGTACGACAGATGCAGAGAGTTGAAGAAAAAGGGTCAAACCTTAGCCAGTACACCTATGCAACAGATGCAGAGAGTTGAAAAAAAAAAAATCTAACCTTACTCAGTACACCTGTGCAACAGACGCAGAAAATTGAAGGAAAATAGTCAAACCTTACCCAGTACACCTGTGCAACAGACACATAGAGTAGAAGGAAAAAAGTCAAACCTTAGCTCCTACACCTGTGCGAAAGACACAGAGAGTGGAAGGAAAGAGTCAAACCTTACCTCCTACATGTGCAACAGATGCAGAGAGTTGAAGGAAAATATAGTCAGACCTTAGGCCAGTACACCTGTAAGACAGACGCAGAGAGTTGTAGGAAAAGAGTCAAACCTTAGCCAGTACACCTGTGCAACAGACGCAGCGTTGTAGGAAAAGAGTCAAACATTATCCAGTACACCTGTGCAACAGACACAGAGTTGGAAGGAAAAGAGTCAAACCTTATCCAGTACACCTATGCAACAGACGCAGAGAGTTGAAGGAAAAGAGCCAAACCTTACCTCCACACCTGTGCAACAGACACAAAGAGTAGAAGGAAAGAGTCAGACCTACCTCCCCACCAGTACAACAGACACAGAGAGTAGGAAGGAAAGAGTCAGACCTTACCTCCTACACCAGTACAACAGACACAGAGAGTAGAAGGAAAGAGTCAAACCTACCTCCTACACCTCAGCTGCATACAGACGCAGAGAGTTGAAGGAAAATATCTAAACCTTATCCAGCACACCTGTGCAACAGACGCAGAGAGTTGAAGGAAAAGAATAAAACCTTTTACCCACTACACCTGTACGACAGACACAGAGAGTTGAAGGAAAATAGGTCAAACCTTAGCCAGCACACCTGTCAACAGACGTAGAGAGTTGCAGGGAAAAAGGTCAAACCTTACCCAGTACACCTGTCAGCTCCTACACCTGTACACAGAGAGTTGAAGGAGAAAAGGTCAAACCTACCCAGTACACCTGTGCGACAGACGCAGAGTTGAAGAAAAAGGGTCAACCCTACCCAGTACACCTGTGCAACAGACACAGAGAGTTGTAGCAAAAGGGTCAAGCCTTACTCAGTACACCTGTTCAACACACAGAAAATTGAAGGAAAATAGTCAAACCTTACCCAGTACACCTGTGCAACAGACACAGAGAGTAGAAGGAAAAAGTCAAACCTTAGTACACCTGTGCGAAAGACACAGAGAGTTGAAGGAAAAGAGTCAAATCTTAGCCAGTACACCTGTGCGACAGACGCAGAGAGTTGAAGGAAAAGAGCTAAACCCTACCTCCTACATGTGCGACAAGACGCAGAGAGTTGAAGGAAAATAGTCAAACCTTACCCCTTAGAGCGTTTTTGGGAAAGAGTCAAACCCAACTTATGACACGTGTTTTTTGTCTTATGACAGTTGAAGGAAAGAGTTTTTTGTCTTGTGTCATGTGTTTGATGCTTGAAGACCTGTGTTTTTTGTCTTACATCATGTGTTTGTCAGGCAGAGAGTTGTCTAACATCAGGAAAAGTCTTATGGCAAATCTTTTTTGTCTTACACCTGTGCAACAGAACAGTGTTTAACTCATGGCATGTGTTTTGTCTTATGCCATGTGTTTGAAGGATACGACATGTACGTTTTTTGTCTTATGGCATGTGTTTTTTGTCTTACGCCATCTGTTTGTCTTATGGTACAGAGTTTTTTGTCTTACGTCATGTGTTTGTCTTATGGTGTGTGTTTTTTGTCTTACCTCATGTGTTTGTTGTCTTAACAGACGCATGTTTTGTTGTCTTAAGAATCAAACCCTCTTACGTCATGTGTTTATTGTCTTACAGACGTATGTGTTTGTTGTCTTACGGCACCTGTTGTTTACTTCTGTGTTTTTTGTCAAACCCTGTCACCTTTGTTGTCTTACAGACACAGAGTTTTAGGAAAAGTCTGACACCCTGTTTTTGTCTTACGTCATCTTACGGTCTGTTTTTCTTGTCACGTTGTTTGTCTTATTTGTTTGTTGTCACACCTGTGCTTTTGTTTGTTTTTTGTCTTACGTCATTTGTTTGTTGTCTTACGTCACAGTGTTTGTCTTATGGCATGTGTTTTTTGTCTTACATTTTTTTGCATGTGTTTGTTGTCAAACATTTGCTTTTTGTCTTATGTGTTTTTTGTCTGGCAGACGAGTTATTTGTCTTACTCTTAAGATCAAACCCTTACCCATTTTTTTGTCTTATGGCATTTGCTTGTTTTTATGTCATGTGTTTTTTTGTCTTATGGGCATGTTTTTTTTGTTTTATGACAGAGAGTCTGAAGGAAAAAGTTTTTTGTGTCTTATGGCATCTTATGGCATGCTTTTTGTGTCTTACAGCATTTGTTTTGAAGTCTTAGTCATTTTGTCATATGGCATGAGTTTTTTGTTTTAGGAAAAGAGGCAAATGTTTTTGGCATGTGTCTTTGTCTTAGCAGTGTGTTTTATGGCATGTGTTTTTGTCTTATGGCATGTGTTTTGACTTATGACATGTGTTTTTTGTCTTATGTTGTTTTTTTCTTATGGCATGTGTTTTTTGTCTTATGTCATGTGTTTTTTTGTCTTATGGCATGTGCTTTTTGTCTTATGTCATGTGTTTGTCTTATTTCATGTGTTTTTTGTCTTACAGCATGTGTTTTGTTTTACGGTATGTGTTTGTTGTCTTACGGCATGTGTCTTTTGTCTGATGCCATGTGTTTGTCTTATGCCATGTGTTTTTTGTTTGTCTTAACATCATTTTATGCTGTCTTAAGTCATTGGTTGTCTTATGGCATGTGTTTTGTCTTTATGGAATGTGTTTTTGTCTTATGGCGTGTGTTTTTTGTCTTATGGCATGGTTTTTTGTCTTACATCATGTTTTTTTTGTCATATGGCATGTGTTTTTTGTCTTATGGCATGTTTTTGTTTGATGGCAAGAGTTTTTTTGGCATGTGTTTTTTTGTCTTATGGCATGTGTTTTTTTTTTTTGTCTTTACAGCATCTGTTTTTTTTGTCTTATGGCTATATGGCATTTGTATTGTTGTCTTATGCCATGTGCTTTTTTTGTCTTACAGCATGTTGTTTTTTGTCTTGATGCCATGTGTTTGTTGTCTTATATCATGTGTTTTTTGTTTATGGCATATGTTTTTTTTTGTCTTATGGCATGTGTTTTTTGTTGTTTTATGGCATGTGGTTTTTTGTTTTATGGCATGTGTTTTTTTCTGATGGCATGTGTTTTTTGTCTTATGGCATGTGTTTTTTTTTATGTTTTTTTGTTTTATGGCATGTGTTTTTTTGTTTTATGGCATGTGTTTTTTTTGTCTTATGGCATGTGTTTTTTTTTGTCTTATGGCATGTGTTTTTTTGTTTTATGGCATGTTTTTTTGTTTTATGGCATGTGTTTTTGTGTTTTATGGCTTATTTTTTTGTTTTGGTATGTGGTTTTTGTTTTATGGCATGTGTTTTTTTTTGTTTTATGGCATGTGTTTTTTTGTTTTATGGCATGTGTTTTTTTTATTGTTTTTTTGTTTATGGCATGTGTTTTTTTGTTTTATGGCATGTGTTTTTTTGTTTTATGCCATGTGTTTTTTTGTTTTATGGCGTGTTTTGATGGCATGTTTTTGTTTTGTTTCAAGTTTTTTTGTCTTACAGTTACAGCATGTGTTTTGCTTTATGGCATGTTTTTTTCTTATGGCATGTGTTTTTTTGTCTTATAGCATGTGTTTTTTGTTTTACGGCATGTGTTTTTTTTTTTTTATGGCATGTTTTGTTGTCTCATGGCATATTTTTTTGTTTATGGCATGTGTTTTTTGCCTTACGACATGTGTTTTTTTGTCTTAGGGCACGTGTTATGTTTTATGGCATGTGCTTTTGCCTTGTCATGTGTTGTGTTTTAAGGCATGTGTTTTTTGTTTTATGGCATGTGTTTTGTTCTATGGCATGTGTTCTTTGTCTTATGTCATGTGCTTATTGTTTTATGGCATGTGTTATGTTCTATGGCATGTGTTCTTTGTCTTATGTCATGTGCTTTGTTGCTTTATGGCATGTGTTTTTTGTCTTAGAAACGTGTTTGCTTTTTATCTTGTGTATGCTGTTTTTCGTCAGTTGTTTGTCTTACGTCATCTTTATGCTGTTTTTCGTTTGTTTGTCTTACGTCATCTTTATGCTGTTTTCGTCAGTTGTTTGTCTTACGTCATCTTTAAGCTGTTTTTCAGTTGTCTTTCTTTATGCTGTTTTTCGTCAGTTGTTTGTCTTATGTCATCTTTATGCTGTTTTCGTCGATTGTTTGTCTTACATCAGTGTATGCTGGTTTCATAGGTTGTTTGTCTTACATCAGTGTGTGCTGGTTTTCATCGGTTGTTCGTCTTATTTCATCTGTGCGCTGTTTTTTTGTCGGTTGTTTGTCTTACGTCATCTTTATGCTGTTTTTCATTAGTTGTTTGTCTTACGTCATGTATTTGTCTTACAGCCTGTGTTTTTTGTCTCTAAGTCATCTTTATGCTGTTTTTAGTCATTGTTTGGTCTTACATCATGTTTTGTTATCTTATGGTAGGTGTTTAGCAGAATCTGCTGGCAGTACTGGTAGGTCTAATGTCTAATTCTTTCCTTTTCATTCTTTCACTTACCAGCAGCACCCTCCAATCACCCACAATATCTGTTGCAAATAAAGCTCCAAGTCTTTTTGTATTTGATTTGATTTTACCCACATCCACAACTAAGGTGATCTCAGTGGGGGTAAGATTTAAAATTTTTCCTGGGCTGCCTTGTAAACAGCCAAGGGATCTTTTATCCTGCAGTGTTGTGATCTGCACACGCGACCTACTTTAATCAAAAGGACAAGGTGTTGATCCGCCTACCTCGATCCGGGGGGGGGGATTTTACTCCAAAAAAAGAATATGTTTTAACCACTGGCGGTGCTTGAATGAACCAACTGTTGGGTTGAAAGGTCTACACGTTGCCTCTGGGCAACCATGTCCCCTAAGTCAAGAATTTGTTTTTTTGTTAACCTGGAATTTACCCCACCCACCAAATGAAGTGATCTTGTGGTGAATTAAGGAGGAAACAGCAAGATGAGAAACATGGTTGTAAATGTAACAGGGTTTTGATTGGCTGATTGAAAATGACCCCTTTCATCAATGAGGAGATCTCAGGATGAATTTTGAGGAAACGGTAAGATCAAAGAAAGGTGAAGGAGTGAAAGGAAAGAAGTAGTTTCTACCAGTAACACCTGCCAACCGCCAACTTTGCAAAAAAAGCCCACATGATGGCAATGACAGGAGAAATATACAACAGACACAATTAACCATAAAAGCAAAAACAAAAATGAGAAGATGTATCGATTCGGTAATTTTTATTATAATTTGGCAAAAATTGGGGGAAGGTGTACAAAACAACAAGCAGGAAAAGGCATCGCTGCCAGATGGTACTTAAAAAAGTTAATTGTTTAAATATCACAGAGCTTAGAGTCGAGTTATCTCGCTCGGAATGAGCGGCTAGCTCATTCCAACGGAGACAACCAACCCAAAGATGGCTGTCAGGACGAAGCACTTCTTATCTACACAACACATGAGATGACCACGGTGAGGAGGAAGAAGAAGAAGAGGTCTAATCTACAACAACTTCACATACTAAGTGGCATGTTAAAGATTGTTTTGTTCAGCTGCAAGTCAATTCAACAAGGGTAGAGATATATTCATCTGTGTTACGATTATAAGATAACAATTCATGGTTAAAGAAAAATTCGTTGAGACCTGGGAGATCTTTCACGTTGGGCAGAAATTAATTGGACACATAAAATGGTCGAGGAAAAAATAACCAGCAAACTACGTCCTGAGTGCAAACTTTGTCGAGACAAAGACTTGGTGGAAGCCAAAGGCCGATCCATGTCTGGCTATTAAGGAGATGATTTCCAGGCCAGGCTACGGTACAGAAACCAGCTTTGTCTCCGTGGATTATAAACAAAAAGTAGATACTGTAGCAGCTAAGCTAAAACTACAATACGACATTTTGATGGATCACACAAGATACGTCAAGCCAAGAACAAAGCGTTACCACGCAGTCCTTTGTAGGTCTCATTTTCAGTTGCTGGACTTTCAAAAGACAAAGCGCTCTTTAACAAAACCATTTAAAAACCATTTTAAAACAATTTTTTTCTTTATCTCATTCCTATTCAAACATGCTTTCCCTACCAGAATCAAACAAATTAAATAACTAAAGAAGCCAAAAGAATTTTTTTAAACACACAAGATTGAAAATGAAAAAAAAACAAATGGGGGGACGGGGGGGGGGGAATGGAGAATAACTTAGCTAGACAGACCCCTAATACCATTGGTACACGTTAACATCAAAACCGATCCCATTGCTGGATCCAAATTTCCAAGTTACTACAATGTCTTTAATTCACCCGAATGTACTCAAAGTACGGGGTGCTGTCTCTTTTGTCGATTATAAAAGAAAAGAGACACCAGTCATTTTCTGTCTGACGCACTAACGTCTAACTTTAGTTAAGTTTGAATTGTTTTGTTTTTGGGTTGTTTTTGGCGACGTCAAATGGGCATTTAAAAATTGATTTCAATCGTTTTCAAAGATTTAAAAAGTGTATGAATGTCTAACGTGCCGCCATTCGTTAAATCTAAAAGACAAACGTTATGAACGAAATGACAACATAAGAACATTTCAACTTTCCATAAGGTCAAATTTGATATGTGTAAGGGAAGGAAGGAAAAAGATTGTTCTTTTCCACTTAGGTTGTTTTTTTTGGGTTTTTTGCTTTTATTTTTTAGTTAGAATTTTATGATTTATTTGGATTCTTGAAATCCCACAAAGGTCTTTTGTTTGAACTGTCTATTTCCCACTGAGTTTCCTCTCTTCCTCAATGACAGCCTTAACGCCGGCGTACATTTCTTCGATGGCTTGAATTTCTGTCAGGCCCAACCTCCTCTTGTTGGAAATGTCGTAGACGCCTCCCACAGACTCTGTGTGCTCACCGTGGATGCCTGAAATAAGAAAAGACCAAGTCGGAGAAAGCGTGTGAGTTCATTTCCGGCACTTGAAGAAACTTATTGAGGTTATTAAAATTAACAAGAAACAGAAATTCAGTGTCGCAAAAGTTCCCAAAGCACTAGCAAAAACCTTGGTCGCAAAAACCTGCAAGATCAAGCCCTTTCAAGCTTTCCCATTGTTCCTTTCTCATAGCAACTACACGGCCCATGTAAAGTTCCTTCAAGGCTATGACAGCGCATAGAGCCGGAGCGTATCACAGTTTCTATACCGTGTGGCAGGTGATGATAATCATCTCCTGCACAGGACGCTAGTGCACCGCAGGTTCTTACTCCCAAGCTAGTGTGCCTGTACCCATTTGTACCTGGGTTGAGTGGGGAAAATGCGTGTTAAGTGTCTTTCCCAAGGAACTCAACATCGTACTAGCTTTGTTAGGACATTAACCAGAGACCTCAAGATCCCCAGTCCAGCAGCCTAACTGCTCGGCCACCGACGCCACACCTATGGTCCAAAGTATAGATTAAACAAGGTGATGATTTACGCCAGATTCAAAGCGGTGCTGTGCCTTAGATTTCTTTCTAGTTATCTTATTTAGTGAAATATCTCATTCTCATGTTATATGATGTAGTAAAACATTTCTTTCTAGTTATTGTCTTTAGTGAAATACTCTTTTCTAGTTATCTTATTTGGTGAAATATCTTCCTAGTTGCCTTACTTAGTGAATGAAACATCTCCTAGTTATTTTGTTTTCCTGAAATATCTCTTTTTAGTGTTATCTTCCTCTTTTTAGTGTTATCTTCTTTAGTGAAAAATAACTTTCTAGTATATGTATAATCTTATTTACTGCAATAACTCTTTCTACTCAATGTTCTTAGTGAAATATCTCAACAATGCCAGACCGACACCAATGACCATCTGAAACAGACCATCACCAGGATTTTGCCTTTAAATTGGGAGGTTACGAGTTCAAATCCATGTGTTCAATATACAGCGCCATCTAGCTAGTTTTTGTGTTCACATCCCTGCGATCTTCCGCCCTAAAACTTCTAGGGTACGCATGAAACCATGTCCCATATCATGGGGCAATATAAAAACATGTGATGGATGGATGGCCTTCAGGGAGTGTAAGCGCCCAGCCCAGCGTGACAAAAGCCGAGATGAACACTGAGATCATATCAGCGGTGGATGTGGGGGGAGGAGGGGGGGAGGAGGGGGGGGGGGGGGGGAGGAGGGAGGGGGGGGGAGGAGGGAGTCAGGGCAACAAGAGTAACAACACAATAACTTTGTCTTACCTCTGGCTTGAATGTTGTGTTTGTCGCAGAACGCCTTGAAGTCCGGTGTCTGAGCCAGCTTGGGGATGCAGATGTGCACAGAGGCGCGGAGAGTGGTGCCCAAGTTGGTGGGGCAGAAGGTCAAATAGCCCAACTTAGAGTCCCTGGCAAAAGTAAGGCCACTTCCTTCCAATTTTTTGATTCCCTGATAGAAATTAATGAAGGGGTAACGATTCAAATACCATCAACATTTCCTTACAGCATACAAGTCTTTCTCTTTCTATACATTCATGAAAGAAAGCAAGACCGACAGAAAGAGACAGCTAAAAAAAACGTATGATACAAGCTGGAAATCGCTGTTTTTGCCAAGAGACAAACAAACATGGATTTTTTAAATTTTTTTATTTATTTTACTCACATATTCACAACTGAGGTTGCCTCGGGGTTTTTGGCAAGATTTTGGTGCGAATAATTATCCTTTGCGAAAAAATTAATAAACCCCAGCCAGACAGCTATGACAGAAAATGTGACAATTCAAAAACTTTAATTAAACCCAGCCAGACAGCTCATAAAATGCCAGAAAACAGTGATAATTTAAAACTTTAATCATCCCCTTTTAAGGTCAATATAATAAAAAGCTCTGCCCATCGCTGACCTTTCTGGCACATGACATGCAATGGTCATTTTGTGAGCTCAGAATTGCATCTCCGGACTTAAACCCCAATCTCTATGAGTCCTTGCCATTAAGTTAGGGGTTTCTTTAATAGAAGAAAACAAAACCCATTAATCCTCATTGTATGATTATGTACATACTTTTCAAGGAAAAAAACAGATTTACCGACTCAAAGCACAAAAACAAAACCTGTACTAAATATGTTTTTTTAGTTACTGGTTGGCAGCAATAAAAGCCTGCGATACGTTTTTAACTGTTCACTTCCCTGTCGCCCTGCTTGCTATTCAAATCATGGCAATGTGACACCAAGCATGACGCTTACCGCTACAAGCCTCGAGAAGACTTGTTCCAGGTCACCGCCCTGCTGCATGGAGATCAGCCTCAAATGATCTTCCTCGTTGACCCAAACCAAGAAGGTCTTGTCCTTGTTGTAGAAAATGCCGCGGCCAGTGGGCCAGTCCTTGTAGCCACCAGCTGCCCTCA
Organism: Doris montereyensis; assembly: GCA_037039925.1. Lineage (NCBI taxonomy): Eukaryota > Metazoa > Mollusca > Gastropoda > Nudibranchia > Dorididae > Doris > Doris montereyensis. The sequence goes on along the minus strand of JAXRKP010001280.1, from coordinate 10,500 downwards.
GGAATCTAACGGGAGTGCAAAAAAAAAGATTTTTATATATTTATTCATTGAAGTTTCACCCTGTCCACCACATTCGGTGATCGCAGGATGAATGACGAGGACAAAGCAAGATTTCTTTGGTTTCATTGAAATTTACTGTTTACCATTGCAGTAAATTAAGAGGAAACAGCAAGATGAAAATTGAGTGAATGAGTGAAAGAAAAGAAGTAAGGTTTGTTTATTTCTTTGAAATTTACCCCATCCACCATTGGGATGATCTCAGAGTGAATCAAGAGGAAACAGCAAGGTGAAAGATAAGTGAAAAAAGGAAAAGAAAGAAGTAGGACCTACCAGCAGAAGCAAGTATACGAGTGCAGAATACTAACGCTATTATTATTGTCCACAAGACAAAGAAGAAAAGAGTGAAATGAAGTAGTGGGACCTACCAGCAGCCCCACCATTTTTAGTCAAAAGACCTCAAGATCATATTTCAACCATTGACGGGGCTTGAACCTGCTACCCTTTGTTTGAGAGGACGGCATTTTGCCTCTGGACTACCGAGTTCCCCTACTACAAAGGTAAATGCTATACAAGTGAAAACTGAATAGAGCAAAGACATTGTTGCCTAATTTGGTCACCCATACCATGAAATCAGGCATCCCTTAATAATTTAAGTTTTTCTCCTCCATAATGACTGACCCAGCCCCCTCAATTTGTGAGTGTTACCATCAGTGCTCATGCTTTGTCATTTACAAACTATAAACTGTCAAATTCATTTTGATTTTGAAGCGATGTGCTTATTCTGTAGGTTTAAGTCTTCAGCACTATTGCTGTTTAATCATTTCTGTTGGCAGTTTGTTCTACAGCTACAAACCCAAGCCTAAATCGAGAGAGGGAAAACCTGTACAGTGCCTTTGCCAACTAAAAAAACAATGGTAGAGGTGGCCATCGTATGATTCAAGGTCATCCAAACCCCACAGCCATTGGTAGTAGACACCCATTAACCGGTACAATGAAGTGTTTAATGAACGTAGCCTATTTTCTAAAATAACAAAATAATTACAAAAAAAAAAATTCCCAACAAAATAATGCAGAATTCTGATTGCGATTGACATTCTGACCGCACCTGTCGTGGTTGTTGAAGAGGAAGTGATCGTCGGTCAACTGCTTCTGGGTGGCCTCGGTCATGCCGGTCAGAGGATGGTAGGTGCCGACGTGTTCACCGTCCAAACTCTTCAGAGCGGTGGAGCTCTGCTTCTCCATCTCAACACGTTGCTATGGATGAAAGACAAATAGCAGTACAGAGTTAATGTGCGTTTCAGAGACGAGCTTGTTCGTTTCAATGAAATTTACCCACTCTATCATTAGGGTGATCTGAGGATGAATTTAGAGGAAAACGCAAGATGAAATGTAAGGAGAATACTGGATTGGATTTGATTTTACACACATCCACAACTTTGAAGTGCACAGACTGATGTGATCAGCACACGTGGGAGCTCCTTTCTGTCATCCATCTACGATGGGACTAGGTGTCGATTCACCTACCTGGACCAGAGGTGTGGGTTTTACTCACGGAAATTTTTTAGAAAATAGTTCAACTTTCGGGGCTTGAACCCGAGACCTTTGGTTAAAAAGCTGACACATTGCCTCTGGACCACCACATCCCCATAAGTGAAAGTGAGAGGAAAGGAGTAGGACTTATCAGCAGCCCCCGCTTACCACCCATGTTTAAAAGACAGAAAGTTGGATGACCATAACCGATACAATTTAGAACAGAAAAAAGCGCTGCTGAGACCTGTTTGCTTGTTTCACTAAAATTTACCCCTTCCACCACATGTAGTGATCTCAGGTTTGACTCGAAAAAACTAAAGAAAACTTTTCAGATTGGGGCTTGGACCCACGACCATTTGGTAAAGGAGGCCAACACCTTGCCTCTCGACTACAGAGCCCCCAAAGGAGTTAGTTAAGGGAAAGAAGCAGGACCTAACAGGAGTACCTGCCAACCACCTACCATGTTAATAACGAGAAATTGCCAATGAGCCTGCCACCCGTCCCTTACTTACTTCACAGGTAGCCACTGGGGGAAGCCAAAGCTAGCATGAGAGCGGCCAACGCGGACGCGGGTGGACCTGATGAACTCGCATTTAGGGTCAAGGTTCACCAGTTTCTTGATTTGGTCCTTGCTTCCATAGTCACACTCGGGGTGCTTCAGCTCGGTGACCTGGTGGTAGTCCCTGATGACGGGGTCAAAGATGCCAGAGAAGACATTGTAAGCCTCTGGATCGCAGGCGTAGAGACCAACACCGCTGTCAATGTTCTCACAGCCTGGAGACAGAAAAAGACAACACCGAAATTAAACACACAATGCCAACAATATAAAACAAAATTACAACAGTCATTTTTTGTGTGTGTGTCTTTATGTGTGCCTCTCTCAAGACTGTACGGATGTATTTTAAATATAATATACATGTTTCGTAACATATTAGCCTACGTCAGACTTAGATCGAAATGAAAATGAGTCATCTTAACACTCCTCATCCTCCTATGATGATCTATCATCATAGTAAATGAGGCATTCGTAAGTGATCCGTGACATGACAATATTTTGGTTTGATTAGTATTACATTGAAATGTACCCCCTCCATCATATGCGGTGATTTCAGAGTGAATTATGATGGATAATAACGCTGTTGACTGAAAGAAGACCTGTTGACTGAAAGAAGACCGCAGGATTAGAATTGCTCCTTTACTTCAGGCATGTTCATTTAACCCTAACTAAGCATTCATAAAGCAAAAGGAAAGAAGTAGGATGGTGTCTCTTTCACCTGAACAAACTGCCTAGGTGACATTAAGGCACCATACCAATACTACGGATGTCAGCACAGTAACAGTAAACTACTACTCTCCCTGACAGCCACATGCAGACTCTCTTAACTTAGCCAACATAAATTCATTCCATTGAGATTTCATTGAGATTTCGCCTATACACCATTACTTGGTGTGTCTGGGGAGAGGTGGTGTGTCTGGAGAGAGAGAGAGAGAGAGAGAGAGAGAGAGAGAGAGAGAGAGAGAGAGAGAGAGAGAGAGAGAGAGAGAGAGAGAGAGAGAGAGAGAGAGAGAGAGAGAGAGAAAGAGAGAGAGAGACAGACAGACAGACAGACAGAGAGACAGAAAGAGAGTGTGTGTGTGTGTGTTTGTCATTGAAATATACTCTTCCTCCATGCAGTGATCTCAAGGTGAAAAAAAGAGGAAACAGCAAAATGAAAAGCCCGCCAACCGTCCAACCTAGAGAGAGATCATAAGGTCTGTAAACGTTTTTATAAGGCTATCATCATTACTGCCAATCAGGCAGGTTTGTCTGTGTTTAATTGATTCTACCCCGTCCATCATAATGATAATATGCGGTGATCTCAGGGTGGGTTAAGAAGAGGAAACAGCAAGAAGAAAGGGACGTGAAAGGAAGTGAAAGTAAAAGAGTGGAGGGAAAGAAGTAGAACCCACCCACACCGTCCGCCAACCGCCCACCATGGGAGACAAGAAGATCGGTAGCTCACTGAATGCTCCAATAAAGACAACTACTACACCAACTGACGGCCACGGTGGCGAAAACATGTAAAATAAAACAAAAGTATCCTGACGCATGGACAGTTGAGAGAGTTCCCACTGGAGTATCGTGCGCACAGCATTGTAGGATATGATGAAAGTCGAGCATACGACCAAATCCAGGCCTTACTACTAGATAACAGGATTACAGTACAGCAGGCCTAGAGCACAGGCGTACCAGTGTCGCCACAGCTTTATCTAGCACTAGCAGTGAGCAGGGCACAGTGCCCTCGTATATCGCAGCTCTCCACCAAATCAAACACTGCAAAGCGGAAATATCCTAAACTCGAAAACAACAAACAGCTAAACAATCAGACGACGATACACAAACAGAACGTTATCTTTCGAGAGCAGTGTGTTTTTAGATAGGTGATAAAAATGCACAGAGGACACGGGAGTTCTGTCTCTCTTGGACGTCACAATTACACAATTAATATTGAACGCTCGTTGCCTGACCAAACGCGGTGGAGGAAAGAAAAACACGCCAGGTCGAGTCACGTGGCTGGACGCGATGTCTGCTTCCATCGACCGACAGGATGTCAGGCTGCCCTGTGTGTGTGTGTGTGTGTGTGTATGTGTTGTCCTAAAGATCAGAGGGGGGGGGGGGGGGGACACCAAAAAATAAAAATTCGGGAGTGTGTGGGGGGGTGTTTGGTACGTCGAACGTGTCAGTGTCACGGTGTTCCACCACTGCACGTACATACCATCGTTCAGAAGTGAACCGCGAATTTCATTTCAGTTCACTACGTTACATTGATCGAAAGAACACGGTTGTTACGGTAATATCATCAAGTTATCAAGATTGGTGGCAAAACTACAATATGTACCAAACTGTAAACCAGTCAGTCTAACACTTCAAATCAGTCTCTCTCACATCGACAAGCTGGCCTGGCATAATTTGAGGTCACTCTAACACCCCCCCTACCCCGCCACCACCTACCCAATCTTAGTTTAACCAAGGACGTAGTTTATACATGGTATTTGGTTTAACCCATACCTTAACAGAGTGCCATCTTTCACGTCGCGTGGGGCAAAATGCGAACCAAAGTGAAAAGCAACTAGCAAATAAATGTAATGTAATTAGGCCATCGATCAATTACTTCTAGCAGTGTCCTCATATTCCAGCGATCCTGATTGCTGTTTTTACGCGAATTAATCGAAGACGAGAAAACCCAACGCATAATATTCAATGATGACCATTCCGGTACTCTGCCCGTCGCATCTGTCTCTCTCTCTCTCTCTGCCTGTTCTGTCCGTCCGTCTCTCTCAGATGCTATCCAACAGCAGATAGCCTCGATCTTTATCACTACAAAGCTGTGTGTGTATGTGTGCTTAAGAGAGAGAGAGAGAGAGAGAGAGAGAGAGAGAGAGAGAGAGAGAGGGAGAGGAAGGGAGGGAGGGAAGGAGAGAGAGGGAGGGGAGGGAGAGAGAGGGAGGGGAGGAGAGAGGGGAGGGGGAGGAGGGGGGAGTGAGGGAGGGGGAGTGAAGGAGAGAGAGGGATAGAGAGAAACAGACAGACAGACGGAGACCGAGCAAGAGCGAGAAAGTGAGAGAAGAGTGTGTGGGTGTGTGTGTGCACGCACATGTTGTATTTCATGTATGTACCAATCTCGATAGCTTTTCATTAGCCTCGACATCGACATTAACAATATAATATAATCAATATTATGTACTTTGTACCAGGGTGACAACATACTACTCTGTGTCATATCCCAGTATGCCAAGTTGAGGTGGTTACAGTTGAGTGCCACGGGGATCTTGATTGACTTGATTCGATATCATGTTCTTACACGACTGGTTTACCTACGGTGACTGTAAAAATATGATTTTGAATGATATGTGTGATCAATGAGAAGATGCAGTATCAATAATTTTCCAGGACTCTCTCTCTCTGTTTGTTTGTCTGTCTGTCTGTCTG
>JAXRKP010000128.1:482500-485000 GCA_037039925.1 Doris montereyensis | reverse complement strand
TTATTATTATTATTATTATTATATTATTATTAGTATTATTATCATGATTATTATTATTATTGAAACACAATATTCAGTAACGATTTAGTTTTATTATTATAATTAATTTTTATATTACTATTATTATTATTATTACTATAATTTTCATTTTCTAAATTAATTGAACATCATTATTATTTATTTATTTCCAGGCACAATGATGGGACTCGGGGGTGGAAGCAGCTTGAATAAGATTTGAATCAGAAGCATAATATTTACAGTGTCATACTGAGGTAAAAGGACTTAAGGACACCTTTTATCCGAAAATGGGACAAACCTAGTCTATCATGCTAGTGGATAGAGCAGGTCATTCTCGTCACAATGACGTCATAAAAGAAGCCCAGTATCGATTCTTGAATCTATACGAATTATTTAGAAACGATACAGGCTTATCTTTCAACACAGCTATTATGCGATAAGCCATTAAGTTGGTACTCATTGTGATCGTCACAATAAATGCTATCCAAAACAATCTTATTTGAGGATCTATTATGAATATTGTGCTTAGATTGTCCGGAAAATACGGAGCATATTCCGCAATCCTATTATCAAAAGGCACCATCTCAAAATGAATAAAAAGGTGTTGGTGCACTTGAAACAGTGTCAATAAGAAGTAGTTGAGAGCCTCTCAAGGTTTTATGATGTTTCAAAGTATTATCCTACTCTTTTCTTAGGTTTATGGGAGAAAAAGGTATTCAAATAACAGAAAATAAGAGAAAATACGATTTTCTCAAAATGTCCTTTTTTTTGTTAATTATTTCCTATCTACTTTTTATTTCTCAACGTATCTTCATGAAATTTGGTATGAATGATGAGTGGGGAAAACAAAGAAATAGTCAGATGTTTTTTTTTATATGTATTATAGTTTTAGAAAAAATTGAATTTTTTTGTACAATATTTTTGTATATTTTTGGTTGTTATCATATGCTATTTTCAAAAATTCATAAAAACAAAACTTACTAGTCAAACAAATGTCCGATTTGATCAAATTTAAATTTTGTATCAAATAAGGTGTGTGCCAAGTTTGAAAGAAATTTGTTGAAAAATGAAAAAGCCTTTTGATATTGAACTTTGTAAAATTTGGGTTCAAAATCCAAGATGGCCGCCGTTTTCATGGCAACCGGAAGCATCAGAAAAACGACATATTTCAACTCAGTACACCATGCCCATTGCACCTATACATAAATTAAATTGATAAGAACAAATGGGAAAATTAGAGAGTTCCTATGTGACTGAGAGAGAGGGCGGTTGTGCCCCAAAGAGAGAGAGGCTTTGTAATGTCACTGTTCTAGAATTAGTAGAAGGCCTTCATTTTCAATTTCGGAAACCTCTTGCCCACTACCACCATATTTCGCAGTTGTAGGTTTTTCTATTACTACTACTTCTATGTTCTACTACTAATAATGAACTACTGGATCAAATCAGTATGAAACCCCCATTGGAAAAACATTGTATACAAATCAAGATCCACAGAAAACGACAGAAAAAAATCCTGTTTTTGTTACACATTCCCATCTGGTCATTAGATATGCCATGAAAAGTTTGCCTAACGTAAGTACCGAATAACTAGGCGGCTCTTTTTTTTCTGTCCCGCTAACCCATTGAATAGTCTCGTTGTAGAAAGGAAATTATCTTGTGTCATTAAAAGAGTTCCAATATAGTCATATTGTCTCACGGTTTGCTTGTATATATATAATATACTAGTACTACTAACTACTACAAAACGGATAAACAATGCTACTACTACTACTATTTGAATGTTACTACTACTAGTACTCCTACTACTACTACTATTCTCCAGTTCATTTTGTGATCATGTACTACTACTACTACTACTACCTTTATCACTACTATCTTCTACATTACCACCACTACTATGGTGGACCACCACTACTAATTCGGAAAGGTATTTTTGAAGGGTGGTAATTGTTTTATTATGCATTTTTTAGATGCAAAGTACCAAACTGTTGTATTTTCATATGTTTAAACGAAATTTACTTGGCAGCAACAGAATTTTCTAGAAACTAGAGCTGTCTTAAGAGGAGGAGTGGGCAATCTAGGAAGAATTATATTGTTGTTATTATTATTAGCATTATTATTTTAGTTTATTATTCTAAACAGCTATTATTATTATTAAGTTGCAAATTATTATTATTATTAGATTATTATTATTATTATTATTATTATTATTGATTTTTATTATTATTATTATTATTGTTATTTTAGGTATTATTAGCTGTTATTAGATATAGATTTTATTATTATTATTATTATTAAAGCCTTATTATTTAACATTATTATTATTGTTATTATTATTACTAATGCAGATTGGACCGTTTACAAAGGATAAACATTGGTCTAGATCTAGAGAATCCAAATCTATGAATGTTAAAAATTTTTATCTAATCTGGTCTAGATACTAGATCTCGATCTACATCATTGTCAACATTGTAACGTGAAG
>JAXRKP010000128.1:430000-477500 GCA_037039925.1 Doris montereyensis | reverse complement strand
ACACACATTCACAACCTACACACATTCACAACCTACACACATTCACAACCTACACAAACTCACAACCAACACACATTCACAACCAACACACATTCACAACCTACACACATTCACAACCTACACACATTCACAACCAACACACATTCACAACCAACACACATTCATAACCTAACACAAACTCACAACCTACACAAACTCACAACCTACACACATTCACAACCAACACACATTCATAACCTACACAACTCACAACCAACACACATTCACAACCTACACACATTCACAATCTACACACATTCACAACCTACACACATTCACAACTTACACACATTCACAACCAACACATTCACAACCAACACACATTCACAACCTACACAAACTCAAACAACACATTCACAACCTACACAAACTCACAACCAACACACATTCACAACCAACACACATTCACAACTTACACAAACCCACAACCAACACACATTCACAACCTACACACATTTACTACCAACACACATTCACAACCAACACAAACCCACAACCAACACACATTCACAACCAACACACATTCACAACAATACACATTCACAACCAACACAAACCCACAACCAACACACATTCACAACCAACACACATTCACAAGCAACACACATTCACAACCAACACACATTCACAACCAACACATTCACAACCAACACACATTCACAACCTTCACAACTTATACACACATTCACAACCAACACAAACCCACAACCAACACACATTCACAACCAACACACATTCACAACCAACACACATTCACAACCCACACACATTCACAACCAACACACATTCACAACCAACACACATTCACAACCTACACAAACTCACAACCAACACACATTCACAACCTACAAACATTCACAACCAACACACATTCACAACCTACACAAACTCACAACCAACACACATTCACAACCTACACACATTCACAACCTACACATTCACAACCTACACAAACTCACAACCAACACACATTCACAACCTACACAAACTCACAACCAACACACATTCACAACCTACACAAACTCACAACCAACACACATTCACAACCTACACACATTCACAACCAACACACATTCACAACCAACACAAACCCACAACCAACACACATTCACAACAAACACACATTCACAACCAACACACATTCACAACCAACACACAACCAACACACATTCACAACCAACACAAACCCACAACCAACACACATTCACAACCAACACAAACCCACAACCAACACATTCACAACCAACACAAACCCACAACCAACACACATTCACAACCAACACACATTCACAACCAATACATTCACAACCAATACATTCACAACCAACACACATTCACAACCTACACACATTCACAACCAACACATATTCACAACCTACACAAACTCACAACCAACACACATTCACAACCAACACAAACTCACAACCTACACAAAACTAACAACTACACAAACTCACAACGCTATACAAATTCACAACCTACACAAACTCACAACGCTACACAAACTGACAACCTACACAAAATTCACAACTCTACACAAATTCACAACCTACACAAACTCACAACCTACACAAACTGACAACCTACACAAACAACTACACAAACTGACAACGCTACACAAACTCACAACCTACACAAACTCACAACCTACACAAACTCACAACGCTACACAAACTCACAACCTACACAAACTCACAACGCTACACAAACTAACCTACACAAACTCACAACCTATACAAACTCACGACCTACACAAACTCACAACCTACACACATTCACAACCTACACAAAACTCACGGCCTACACAAACTCACAACCTACACTACACAAACTCACGACCTACACAAACTCACGACCTACACAAACTCACAACGATACACAAACTTGCAACCTACACAAACTCACAACCTACACAAACTCACAACCTACACAAACTCACGACCTACACAAACTCACAACCTACACAAACTTACAACCTACACAAACTCACAACTACACAAACTTACAACCTACACAAACTCACGACCTACAAAACTCACAACGCTACACAAACTCACAACCTACACAAACTCACAACCTACACAAACTCACAACCTACACAAACTTACAACGCTACACAAACTGACAACCTACACAAACTCACAACTACACAAATCCACAACGTTACACAAACTCACAACCTACACAAATTCACAACCTACACAAACCCACAAGCTACACAAACTCACAACGCTACACACACTCACGACCTACACAAACTCACGACCTACACAAACTCACAAACTCACGACCTACACAAACTCACAACGCTACACAAACTCACAACGTTACACAAATTCACAACCGACACAAACTCACAACCTACACAAACACACAACGCTACACAAATTCACAACCTACACAAACTCACACTCACAACGCTACACAAACTCACAACCTACACAAACTCACAACCTACACAAACTCACAACCTACACAAACTCACGACCTACACAAACTCACGACCTACACAAACTCACAACCTACACAAACTCACAACCTACCAAACTCACAACCTACACAAGCACACAACGTTACACAAATTCACAACCTACACAAACTCACACAAGCACACAACGCTACACAAACTCACAACCTACACAAACTCACGACTACACAAACTCACAACCTACTCACAACCTACAAAACTCACAACCTACACAAACTTACAACCTACACAACCTACACAAACTCACGACCTACACAAACTCACAACCTACACAAACTCACAACCTACACAAACTCACAACCTACACAAACTCAAACTTACAAACTCACAACCTACACAAACTTCACAACCTACACAAACTCACAACCTACACAAACTCACAGCCTACACAAACTCACAACCTACACAAACTTACACCTACAGGCTCACAACCTACACAAACTTACACCTGCACAAACTCGACCTACACAAACTCACGACCATGCACAAACTCACAGCCTACAAACTCACAATCTACACAAACTCACAACGCTACACAAACTCACAATCTACACAACTCACAACTACAAACTTCAATCAGCCTACACAAACTCACTACACAAACTCACAACCTACACAGGCTCACAACCTACACAAACTCACAACTACACAAACTCACAACCTACACAAACTCACAACCTACACTTCACAACCTACAACCTGCACCCAGGCTCACAACCTACACTACCCTGCACTCACAGCCTGCACACAGGCTTACACCTACACAAATCAAGACCTACACAAACTCACAACCTACACAAACTCACAACCTACACAAACTCACAACCTATACAAACTTACACCTACACAAAAATCACGATCTACACAAACTCACAACCTACAAAACTCACAACCTACACAAAATCACGACCTACAAAACTCACAACCTACCTGGCTTACACCTACACACTCACGACCTACACAAACTCACAACCAACACAAATTCACAACGCTACACAAACTCACAACCAACACAAATTCACAACTACACAAATTAACAACCTACACAAACTCACAACCTATACAAACTCACAACCAACACAAACTCACAACCTACACCACAACCTACAAACTCACAACACCAAACTCAAACTCTACACAAACTCACAACCTACACAAACTCACAACGCTATACAAACTCACAACTACACAAACACACAACGCTACGATTTTGCTACAACTAAATAAATAAAAAATATGCCTCACACTCACATTGGACCGTAAACATAGTCCGTGCGCAAGATGCGCCACTGTCGATGACTAGAGAAGCGTGCGTACTGCGTAGTGGTAAACATAAACCATACGTAAGTCCCGCGCATGCGCAATTAGGTCTAAAATGTCGGCGCATCTTGCGCCCGTGAAAGCTGCGCTAAGTTGACTAACACCAGTTACGCACGAAGATGAAATTATAGAAAAGAAGAAAATTTGAGTTCTAAATCGAAAATAATAAAAAATTTCAACATGACTGCTGATTTTTTTCCTTCTCAAGCTTTTTTGTTTTCTTTCTCTCATGGGTCATTTTCTTTGATGCAGGAGCAATAGCTAGGTCTAGATAAGACCAGATCTAGCTTGTTTTAAAAAAAATTCTTTTAAGATATGCAGATCGAGTGCAGGTTAGGGAGGCCCACTATAAAAGCTATTAAGTATTATTCGACTTGAAAGTAGATCTAGTCATCATAGATATCATGAGACCCAAATACGTGTAGATTCAATTTTTCAAAAATTGAAGTAAATTGAAAATTTAAGGTCTTTCTTTTTTTAAATATTGACAGGCAACAGAGACAAAGTAGAATAGATCTAGATCTAAACATGATAGGAAAGGTGGAGAAGACGAAAAAGACGGAGAAATGCGACAATGGCGTGGCATAAAAAAAAGGTTAAAAAAGGTGACAAAGATATGAAAGATGAAGAAACAAAACAAAGATTTAAAAAATGAAGAATCAAGTTAAGTAATGAAAATGCAAAAGAATCAGAAAGACAACAAAAGACGGAGAAGATGTAAAGAATTACAAAAGATGGCAAAGATCGAAAAGTTGAAAGAATTGAAGAAAGACGGAGAAGACAAAAAAAATTGAACAAAGACGGAGAAGACGAAAAAATTGAAGAAAGACAGTAAAGACGCAGTGGATGAAAAACTTGAAGACAGACGGCAAAGGCGGAGAAGGCAAAAAAAATGAAGAAGGGCAGCGGAGACTGAGAAGACGAAAAATGAAGAAAGACGATGAAATCAAAAGTATTAAAGAAAGGAGAAGACGAAAAAAAAATGAAGAAAGGCGGCAAAGACGGAAAAGTCGAAAGAGTTGAAGAAAGAAGGAAAAGACAAAAACATGGAAGAAAGGCGGAGAAGTCGAAAGAATTGATTAAACACAGGGAAAACAAAAAAACATTAAAGAAAGAAGGCAAAGACGGAGAAGTCGAAAGAGTTAAAGAAAGAAGGAAAAGACAAAGACATGGAACAAAGACGGAGAAGTCAAAAGAATTGAGGAAACACGGAGAAGACGATAAAAATTAAATATAGAAAACAAAGACGGAGAAGTCGAAATAATTGAAGACAGACGGTGAAGGTGAAACAATTGAACAAAAAGACGGCAAAGATGGAGAAGACGAAATGATTGAAGAAAGAAAGTAAAGATGGAGAAGACAAGAAAATTGAAGAAAGGCATAGAAGACGTTTCATCTTGAAGAATTGAAGAAAGACCGACAAGACAAAAAAATTGAAGAAAGACGGACAAGACAAAAAATTGAAGAAAGATGATGAACATGAAAAAATTGAAGACAGACGAAGAAGACGACAAAATCGAAGACAGACAGAGAAGACAACAAAATTGAAGAGAGACAGAGAAGATGACAAAATTAAAGACTGACGGAAAAGACGAAAACATTGAAAAAGTCAGAGAATACGAAAAAAATTATGAAAAACGGTAAAGGAGAAAACAAAAATAATTCAAGAAAAACAACAGAGACGGAGAAGATGAAAACATCGAAGAAAGACGGTAAAGTCGAAGATGAAAAAAAATTGAAGAGAGACAGAGAAGACGAAAAAATTTAAGACCGACGGAGAAGACGACCAAAATTGAAGAAAAACCACAGAGACGGAGAAGACGAAACATTGAAGAAAGACGGTAAAGCTGAAGGAGATGAAAAAATTGAAGAAAGATGACGGACCAGACAAAAATTGAAGAAAAGACGGAGAAGATCAAAATTATTTAGAAAGACAGAGAAGACGTAAAAATGGGAGAAAGGTGGAGAAGGTCTTTCTTGCTTTGAAAAAGGCCACAGAGACAGAGAAGACTAAAAAAAATAAGAAAGGTGGAGAAGACGAAAAAGACGGAGAAATACGGCAAAGGCATAACAAGAAAAAAGGTGAAAAAAAGGCAACAAAGACATGAAAGATAAAGAAAGATGACAAAGACTTTTTTTTAAATGAAGAATTAAGTAAAATGATAAAAATACGAAAGATGAAAAATAGTAACAAAAATGAAGACAAAGCAGATAAATGCAAAAGACAGAGAAAGAGAAGATGAAAAGAATTAAAAACGGCGAGAAAGACGGAGAAGACAAAAATTGAAGTTGAAGTTCAAGTTACGCAATCTATGTTTATGGCCCATTATCTGATTCTCATCTTTGCCACTGTAAGGCTGTGTCTATAGCAACATCGATTTCATCCCGCTATTCTTTACTCATGCTTTATGACCGTTATAAGTTGTTGTAGATGATTAACTTACGCAGAGAAGTTGAAAAAATTGAAAACAGACGGAGAAGACGAAAACATTGAAGAAAAACGACAAAGATGGAGAAGACGAAAACATTGAAGAAAGACAGTAAAGCCGAAGAAGATGAAAATTGAAGAATGACAGAGAAGACAAACAAATTGAAGAAAGAGGATAAAGTCGATGAAGATGAAAACATTGAAGAGAGACGTTGAAAAATTGAAGAACAACTGAGAAGACGAAAAAACTGAAGAAAATCGACAGTGACGGAGAAGACGAACAAATTGAAGACAGAGAAGATGACAAAATTGAAGAAAGTCGGAGAAGACGAAAAATTTAAGAAAGACAGTAAAGCTGAAAAATTTAAGAAAATGAAAAGACAGAGAAGACGAAAAAATTGAGGAAAAACTGCAAAAACGACAAATTTGAAGAAAGAGCGGAGAGACAAACAATTGCAGAAAGACAGAGAAGATGACGAAGACAAAAAATTGAAGAAAAACGGAGGAGACGGAATAATTGAAGAAAGACTGAGAAAACGAAAAAATTTAAGAAATATGACAAAAACCGAGAAGATGAAGAAGGTAAAAAGAGGTGATAAAGACCTAAAAGAAATTTTTAAAAATGAGGATAAGCAAGTGAAGACAACAATGGCAATGAAAACGAAAAAGACGAACAGAAGAGGAGAGAAGAGGATGACGTGTCAGTTTCAATATTGTGGTTATGTTTATGGATTGGATTCATGTAGATGAGTAGGCCTAATTTCAGCAGAAAGTTGAGCAAGTGTCTTAGATTGGTAACGGTAGATCGAGATAGCTTTAAATTTCTGGATCTTAATCTTTTCCTACACATGGAAGGTCTCTGATTCTGACAAAATTTTCCCTAATTTTTGTGCCATATCAAATTTGAAAAGTATTGGATTTCTGTCGTGAACTGTTCTTTGTCTGAAGTCAAAGGTCAAATGAGGTTTAAAATCGATTGAATCTGATTTCGATTGTAGAGTAAACGAAGGAAATGTTATCATTATGAGCAATACACATGCACAGTAAGTCAAATACAACCGATCACTTAGAAACCGCAAACACTGCTCCGATGCAGCTAGTTTCAAGCTTACTATAGATACGCGCGGTCTTAGTTTACCGGCCCGCGCAAAGTTACGCATGTTTGCGTGTAACTAGTTGCACCAGGCGCAAGCGCAAGTTGCACACAACCTATGTTTACGGCCCATTATCTCATTCTCATCATTGCCCCTGTAGGGCTGTGTCTATAGCAACATCTATTTCATGCCACAATTCTTTACTCAAGCTTTATGATGACCGTTATAAGTTGTTGTAGATGACTAACTTACAACTGAAGGGTCATTTCAACAGTGTGTCTAAGCCCAATTTCGTTTTTTAAAAACGAGACAGGAGATAATCCTAGGGAATAAAAAGAAAATCATGCTTCTTGAACAGTGTGAAAATGATATCATGAAAATACATCACGTCTACAGGCCTTTGAAATTTGAAATTCCCGAAGTTCATGGTTTCTGGCATTTATCTCTAAATGACGTAATTGTGACGTGGGCACATTGTTGAAATGACCCCTTCAATTACAAGATCTTTTTAAAACTGTCATGATGGCGTTAATAACTGTACAAGATCTTTTTATAACTGTCATGATGGCGTTAAGTACAAGATCTTTTTATAACTGTCATGATGGCGTTAAGTACAAGATCTTTTATAACTGTCATGAAGGCGTTAAGTACAAGATCTTTTTAAACTGTCACAAGATCTTTTATAACTGTCATGATGGCGTTAAGTACAAGATCTTTTTATAACTGTCATGAAGGCGTTAAGTACAAGATCTTTTATAACTGTCATGATGGCGTTAAGTACAAGATCTTTTTAAAACTGCCATGATAGTGTTAAGTACAAGATCTTTTTATAACTGTCATGATGGTGTTGAGTACAAGATCTTTTTATAACTGTCATGATGGCATTAAGAACAATACCTTTTCATAACTGTCATGATGGCGTTAAGTAAAAGATCTTTTTATAACTGTCATGATGGCGTTAAAAAAGACCTTTTTTATAACTGTCATGATAGTGTTAAGTACAAGATCTTTTTATAACTGTCATGATGGCGTTAAGACCTTTTATAACTGTCATGATGGCGTTAAGTAAAAGACCTTTTTATAACTGTCATGATAGTGTTAAGTACAAGATCTTTTTATAACTGTCATGATGGCGTTAAGTAAAGACCTTTTTATAACTGTCATGATGGCGTTAAGTAAAGATCTTTTTATAACTGTCATGATGGCGTTAAGTAAAAGACTTTTCATAACTGTCATGATGGCGTTAAGTACAAGATCTTTTTATAACTGTCATGATGTCGTTAAGTACAAGATCTTTTCATAACTGTCAGTCATGATGGCGTTAAGTACAAGATATTTTATAACTGTCATGATGGTATAAAGTAAAAGACCTTTTCATAACTGTCATGATGGCGTTAAGTAAAAGACTTTTTCATAACTGTCATGATGGCATTAAGAACAATACCTTTTCGTAACTGTCATGATGGTGTTAAGTAAAAGACTTTTCATAACTGTCATGATGGCGTTAAGTAAAAGACCTTTTCATAACTGTCATGATGGCGTTAAGTAAAATACCTTTTTCATAACTGTCATGATGGCGTTAAGTAAAAGACTTTTTCATAACTGTCATGATGGCGTTAAGTAAAAGACCTTTTCATAACTGTCATGATGACGTTAAGTAAAAGACTTTTTTCATAACTGTCATGATGGCGTTAAGTAAAAGACCTTTTCATAACTGTTATGATGGCGTTAAGTAAAAGACCTTTTCATAACTGTCATGATGGCGTTAAGTAAAAGACTTTTTCATAACTGTCATGATGGCCTTAAGTACAAGATCTTTTTATAACTGTCATGATGGCATTTAGTACAAGATTTTTCATAACTGTCATAATGGTGTTTAAATACTAGGGAAATTGAACACATAAGGAAAAAAAACAAAAGAATTTCTGAATGAGGTCTTTTATTTCAAAATGACTACTAAAGCCTCGTCAACAATATAAATCCATGCACATCTAAATCTATTCATCTATAAATACGTATATAAAATATTAAGCCGTACAACTGACTAGCAAAAACAAGTAAGAAAACTGCCATGAAAATAGAGAGTGAAGTTCAAAAAGCTGCATCATGTAAAAGTAAAAGAAGTAAAAGTAAAATTGTTTAAAGAGACCATTTTCAATTTCAAATGTTAGAGATAAAATAACATGAAATGTAAAAAATTTTGAGTGATAAATCGTAAAACCTATTTATAACAACACTAACAATATTCCAAGTCCCATGGTGTGGAAAAGTCACCTGACGACATAGAAGAAGAAGTAAAGTGAAAAATGAGGAAACTGATAGTGATACACCATCGTCGCATATTAGACATTTATTTGTGCCGTAGTAAATGATATACTGTTCTCCAAAGAGGGTAAAATGTACAGCCAACAAAAAGTAAAATACATTCGCTGAACACAAGTAGAACACCAAAAGGTATAGATATAGGTTCGATTCCCATGCCCTTGATCCCATCGGACAGAGCTACCATCAGGCACCAGGCAGTCAAATACAAGAAGTTTCCATCATTGAGACATAGTATAGATCTACCAGCGTTGGATGACAACTGCATCCAAACCAAGAGACATATAAAACAAGCATTAGCATATTACACCCCTGGTGATACCAAGTACGGTTATTAGATCGGGTCAGTATTCGATACTCAGGTTACGCAGATTACTCAAACTTTTTAATTATAAAACCTGTTTAAAATTGTGGCTTCAGTGAATGAAAATTTTACTCAAAGACGTGGAAACAATGGAATTTTCAATAATTAAATGTTACTTCTGGCAGAAAAATTCCTTAAATGAAAATGATCTTTGGATCATGTAAAACCTACTTGCAAAGCACAGTTACTCTTAGTGGCCTGGCAACAGAGCCTTTGGTGATCAACTCAGAATAACAGATATAAGTATTTGAAACATGTGATGGTCTTTCATGCCCTTGCAAACTTTGTTGTACTTTGCGTATGGTTCCAAAAGTTCTTACGATTTATATGACTAGTAGGAAGTCCAAACTACAATAGTTATTTGCATTAAATTCAAGTATAAATCAGTGCTATCTTGTATAGAGTTTACACTCTTAATAATTTAATTTGATGTTTGATTCATCCACATATCTTAATACATGTTCATGCAGTAAATAAGAACGCTATGACATTTTGAAAATTTAAAAATGTCGCTAAAAGTCAGAGTTTCAAACTAACAATTCCTAAACTTCGAGATATCAATATGTTCTTAAAGTTAAGATGGTTAAAAAAGAAATATTTAAAACTTTGGTGGTGGCACAAAACAAGAAACTTAGTAGGAAAATGACTAGGTAGGAGGACCTGTAGGACAGAAGAACAATGGGCTCGTGTCAATCAATCTGTTTTCCCACACTTGCAACCCGAGTCGTTTTCCATGCTTACACAGTACACCCTGGATGCTATGTATGTGGCAGCTCTGTCCGTATCACAAGGTGTCAATTTGTGCAAACTGAGGTCCCTTGGACAAATTCCAACCCTTTGACATTTCCCATTTCATTTGATATGTACATACGTGTATAAACATTCATATCATATTGTATATATATAAATATATATATATATATATATATACATAACAAAACAAAGTGAAGATACTTCACAAGAGAACTTCTACATAAAAGTTATTATAAGGCTTCTAGGTCGCATCAAATTGAGAAGATCCATTTAGACGCTAGCCAAATATTTCAAGAAGAGTAGCAGAATACATGTAGCCAAAGAATTGCATAAAACTACAACCCTGAACATCATAACCTTGAGATTTTTTTTTTTTTTTAAATGGGAATTTTTTTCTCATAAAAAGGTAAACACAACAGGAGAGAAACAATTCTATTGCAGCTTCAAGAGCTAAGAAACAACGGGAAAAGGAGGAAAACAAAGGAGTCCACCACACGCAGCTACTACGACATCTGAGCTTTCAATAAAAATCAAACCAAGACGTCGTTTTCTCTGAAGCCTCGGCTTCACAAAACGTATTGTAAAGAAATGACCCTGAGATCTACACCTGTATGGCGGACAAGGCAACTTTCAATGAAATCATTTTAAAAAATTAAAAATTTTCAAGCAAAGAAATGTGAGAGTTGTAATCAGATCATAAAAATGTGAATTTGAGGTTTATGTTGAAAAGATGTAAAATATTACAGATTTGCTGAAGCATGGAGGGTTTTTGTTTATAAAAAAATAGAAACAGGAACAAAAATTTCTTTCTGATGATGATCATGAGGCATTTAAAAAAAGTTAAAAGAAATGCTTCAAGACTTTAAGAAACCTGCAGGAGATGTTAGATGCTGTTCTTTTTGATTAAGTCATTATAATCGTAATTGTTAAAAAGATTGGATGGATAGATGGTATTATAGATGTGGTACAATAGATGGAATAAAACGAACATTTCTGCTGTCAGGGTTAGTGAGAGTCGGGAAACCATTACAAAATTACACACAAAAACCAGATAATAGGAGTGTTTTCCTTCCTTCAAATAATGATACAATATAATATAATATGTGGGGTTTTTACTTATAACTGAAAACATTGTGTCATGAATGAATGGCAAAGAGCACCATGGTATTACATTTTGCATAAAAATTTGTTGCAACATTGAAAGACTAATAATAAGAATTTAATCAAAACCTTAAGCAGTTTATACATTTTCATGAAATGTAGTCTCTTCTCATTAATGTAGTGAGATGATACAATATACCTTTGTCATAGTCACGCTACAGTAAAACCATTTTGTCTTGTGGAAAAGATGAGGACACAACATCAAGAATATCTTTTAACTTGTCTGCATCTCTATGGCGTGCTGACACTTTTACACTCCCTGATGGTCAGGGGTGAAAGAAACGACATTGACATCAAGGTTTTTTAATAACACTGTGACACTTTCTGTGAAAACCATCATTGCTTGCTTTCGTAGTAAGTTTTAAATTGTAAAACGTCAAAGAACTGGTTTGTAGAGCAAAGCTTTCACCCTTGGTGATGGCTTACTTACCTCCTCTCCACTAGGGATGGGCACTAATCCATACCAATAATCGATACTAACCAAACATTATTAAGTACTCGATAGTTTTGTGAAATACTCAATAGTAATTGATATTGAAACCTATTAGGTGAAATGAAATAAAAAAATAGAAATAAATTGATTGGCTGAGTGATTTTACCCACTTTCAGTCGTATGCACTGCTATAAAAGAACTCAGGCCTGATAAAAAATGCACAACGGGCTTATTTTACAAAGGGAGGTAATTCATGATAGTTTATTCTCGGCACTACTATAATTAATTATTGTCAGTTCCCTTCTTTTTGCTATATACCTCTATATATACCAATATTGAGTACTCAGCATCGATCGATACTGTCTTCTGTTAATCGATAGAGTACTCGATACTGGCTAGTATCGATTATTGCCCACCCCTACTCTCCCCCATCAACAACAGTAAAAAAAAAAAGTGTTTTATTGTCTTCAAAATAATTCTTTACATTGCACAAAAGTTCTGCTTCCACGACAAGATTTTTTTTGCAAAATCTTCGACTAACTAAAATTGCTCCCATCTTTCATATCAGAAGCTTGAGATCACATAAAGACATAGGAATGAGGATAAACACGACAATAAGACTTGATCTTAAATCGTCACATAAACAGGAGATTCAAGGCATCTTTCTCGTTAAGTTTTCATTCTTTTGTTTTTCTTTCCTACAAAAAACAAATAAACGCATCTACACTACTTCAAAGTCAGGTTTTGTTTGCTTGGCCGATGATCAATAGTAGTCATTGTAGAATGAGCAGTCGATACCATACATTCCCCGCCAAGAGGCATAGCAGTGGCAATGCATTCGGCCTGTCACTGGGCTCGGCCAGGCCCTGGTGAAAGGAAAAAAGCCAATGAGAAAAGGTTAAAGATAAAGATGAAGATGGATTTATAGGCTAAAACTGCACAAGTGCAGGCTCACTGACTGTACATCATTTATTCCCCCGCAGGTCATTTCATTCAAAGTCCTTCTCAACTCCCGGGGCAGCATACAGTACACAAGCCTGTTCATCTTTTCGTACTAATACTCTGACAAGATGTTTCTCTACCTAAAGCTGGGTTCTCGTTCACAACTGAGGCAAATGAGAGGAAAGTAGAGTAAAGTACCTTTTCTCAGAGTACAACGTTCTGGGGAAAAAACAGCCCACTTGTGCAAGCCATGAGGTTTGAACCAGTGTCGTCGTGATTACAAGCTCACAACGCTACGATTGAGCTACAACGCCTCGTTACAACATCAGTCTATCCAATTATGCTTAAATATAATAATAATAATGATAAAGATTATTTATATGGCGTCCAATCCCGTGCGAAGACAGCTCTAGGCGCAAACATCACCCTGACTACAATTACATGCAAGCCAAGCATATCAAAACAACACATGTACATTCACAAGATAGATATCATTAGGAATGAGACTAATCCGTTACATTAGCTCTAAACAGGTATATTTTTTTAACTGTTTTAAACTTTGATTCAGATTTTAATCAACCTAAGTCTAGAGGGACAGAATTTCACTCTCCTGGAGCTGCATGGGAAAGATCTCCTGGCAAGCCTAATAAAACCTTCTTTGGGGATTGTTAAAGACATTGACTGATACATTTTAATGATCGTGGACGGGATTGCAAACTTGAATAAAGTCTTGCAAATATGATCTCCTGGATATATTTAAATCATAAAGCAGATTATAGCTTTTAGTTGCAACCAACATAACTTTATAAATAAAGGAACTGACACGGTCTCCCTTTTCCTTTTTCAAAACCCCCTTGCAGCCTGATTTTGAAATCACTGCGGCTTGTTTAAATTCTTTTCAGGAACATTGACAAAAAGCAAGATGCAATAAGCCAATCTTGTCCATATAAAAGCTGATACAGTGGAACCTCTCTAACCGGAAAGTCTCTGTGGATTGTAAAATCGTCCCGATTTACCGGGGACCTGGGTATTTTGGTTTTCCCTCAGCAGTGTGAGTGGTAAAATGCAGAATTAAACAAACAAGTAGCCACAGGAATAGTTGATCAAAACGAGTATGGCATTCATCAAAGTTGCCACTCACAATCAATCTTCGTTGGACGGCAGATAGATAAGATACGTAATCAAGAAGGCATGGTTGGTCAATAAATCTCCTCTCATGTCCACCCTTGCGATTGATGGATGAGGCGGGCAATAAAAGTTTATGACAGTGCACAGCTTTCTAAGCGCCGTTCCGTGTCAACACCACACTGTATTGTTAGGTGGATGAGCAAGGTCTGGCTCAACGCCTACTTTCACACCTTCTTCATGGATGTCTGAACGAGAGTGTCTGGCTTATATAGTTGTCGCGAACTGGCACTTGCGACATCGTGTACACATTATGCAATGTATAACACGTGTAGCACTAATGCAGGTGTAATAATTGATGTTTTGCTAACACGGAAACTAAATTGGGATAAAAAGTGAAATATTTAGGAAATTTTAGGAGAAACTGAAAATAGTTAGGAGATTTTAGAAGGATTTTTTTTCTAAGACTCTAGGGTGCTACAACCCCTGTATTAAATGTCTCAACCTTGCAACAAGTTCAAATTTATTCTTCATTTTTCGTTTCCTATTTCTTTTCAACTCGTTCCTTGGACAGGAGAACATTTTCATTCAGAACTAGAACCTAATATAAATAGATCTAGACACAGGAAAGATACAATATATTTGTTCACAAGAGTCATATAAAAACCTCAACTATTAATTAGATTCTATGGGAATACAAGATAGATGGACTTGAGCAATCTAGATTTCTAAAGTTCGAAAAGGTGAAAATGCAAGCACTTAAGAATAAGAAGATCTACGTTCTGCTCTCCGGCTGGCAGTGCCAAGAATAAGCCGTGAAATGACAAGCATAGGATGACAAAGATGCAATAGCAACTAGTTTCCCACAATTTTATGATGTATATCTAAATAAATCTAGTCATGTGTGTTGATTAACATGTTTAGATAGATAACATTTAAATGTTTTAAGTCAGCGCGTGCGTCTTCTGCTGTCACTATACAAGAAAAACATTAGTAAAAAACAACCACGCAAAAGAGCTACCACCGATCTGGGAAGCGCACAATGCATCATGGGACAGACAGGCAGAAAGAGCTAAACGCCTCATTCTGTTCCTTGGGAAATCTTCCCGATTGGCCGGGTTTCCCCGAATCCCAGGTTCCCGATTTGAGAAGTTAGTTCCACTGTATAAGACATTTCAAGGATATTTCATTTAAAAAAAGGTGACAGTTGAATTCACAGAAATGTTTTGTAGAAAAGTTAGCTTTTTTAGTGAAAACTACCCTCTAATTCTCAATACAGATTCAGATATGGTTAACAACGGATTCACAATTTTTCTTTGGATATCCTCCATTCATTTAAACACCATCAAGTTTGATGATACAGTACTCTGTCAACCCTGACATAGTCACACAGACATTGTTAAATATAAAGTGAATAGCCTATTATCCAAAACAAAGAATACAGTGGTGTCAGCCTAAGAACCCACCACCTAGGAACCAGATCCACACCTAAGAACCTGTTACTTCTGTGCATGGAATTTTCCTTACATAAATTTACTACCCCCTTAAGCCAAGTAGAGCTTGCGGTGTTACAGGAAGTGACCTTCTTACAGTGAGGGGTTGCCCTAACCATTTGCATGAAAAAACGAGTGTGTGCAATGGGTGAAGCTAGAATTTAGACTTAGTTTGAACAATGAGTTTACGTTTACAGATGATAAAAGACCTATAAAACATGTATTTCCTATAGGATGAAAGAATAAGGAATCATATTGAGATGTTATTGCAACAAGAGAAACTTAAACTAAGGATTAAACAATAGCAGCGATAGCCGTGTAATCAGCTTAGGCTTGCAAGAAATGTTTTGAATGGGAAGCGTCACTTTGATGAATGATAGTGAGGCTACTGAGAAATCTGAGCTTAAAATAAATTGTAATCTCATTGGCTGTTGTTTAACTATTAACTCAAAGGTCAAACTACGCTATAAACCATTTAAGAAGCCTGGGTTTCCGGCCCTAAATATAGGGCCTGCGCGTTCCGTGCCAATGACGGCGACCCTAAATATAGGGCCTGCACGCTTCCCGTGCCAATGACGACCTAAATATAGGGCCTGCACGCTTCCCGTGCCAATGACGGCGACCCTAAATATAGGGCCTGCGCGCTTCCCGTGCCAATGACGGCGACCCTAAATATAGGGCCTGCACGCTTCCGTGCCAATGACGGCGACCCCTAAATATAGGGCCTGCACGCTTCCGTGCCAATGACGGCGACCCTAAATATAGGGCCTGCGCGCTTCCGTGCTAATGACGGCGGGCCTAAACATAGGGCCTGCGCACTTTTCGGGCCAACCGTAACACGCCTTAAATAAAGCGCCGACACTCTTCTTGGGTTAAGATACCCCTACCCCAGCCCGGTCTGATGGTGAGGTGAGAATCATAAAAACAATCCACACTCAATTTAACGCTAATAATTGCTGGTAACCTGTGATATGTTGTAAGTGTATCACTGAAAGGCGGGTGAGATGTCTATTGCATTGGTCGAGACATCAGCATGTGTCATAAACATGTCACACAGGTGGTGCCAGATGTCGACGGACAACGAGGAAGGCTCGCCACCCATCCTGACCACTTGTGACCATGCCTTGCCGCCTCCAAGCACAACAGACAGTTGAAGAGTTGGGATATGAGCCCAAATTTTGCGGTTAAGGAGATAAACCTATAAAGATACACGAATATCAAAGCAAAAGTAGAAGGCATGCTGGTTGTTCGCCTTAGAATCCACTGTCTCCGTCTCACAAAGACCACGTTCTTCAGCATAAACACTGTCCTTACTTGCAATTCAAGCAACCACAGTAATTCTCATTGGACGAGGCTGTAGGGGTATGAGGGGAGACAAGTTGTACTGCTGGCAGTCCGGCACAAATCTGTCTCCATCGGACGTAGCCTGCTCCGTGGGCTGTCCGCTGGTCTCATTTCTTACATTGGGTGGATGTTGGTGAGAGTGAGAGAAGATCATCCTCCATGTCAAATATGTGGAAATTTGTTGCCCTAGAATCAGGCTGTAAAAGATATCATGAAGTAAACAAACTATATAAGATTCCCCCCCCCACCCCCACATAAATCCTTTCCATGTCTTTTGGATTGCAAACATCCTAAAATTGAGCCTAATTGATAGATTGATTGAATTAAATTAACCCCATGTCCAACATATGCAAATATTTCTGGGTGAATTAGGAAGGAAACAATACGATGATAGATGGATGTAAAGGAAGGAAAGAAAGGGTTATAACAGCAACATCGTACACACACTTACCTTGAAACAAAGAATAGTAAACACAGAGCAGACAAGAATAAGTTCACCACACACAAAAGAAACACATAACGTAGAGGATAAAAACAATTAAGTTGCTGGTGCTGTAGGGAATTTCAGAAAACAGTTGGGTTTTTTTTAATGAACTTTACTAAACAAGAAATAAATAAACATAAAATAAAACAATATAAAATCCATTTCATTCATCACATCTTCCCACATGATTTTACAGCATAGCAAGATTAAATCTTTCTGTAATACTGTGTGAATAGCATTTTCATTTGTCATAATCCATGACAAATATATAATTTATAATACAGAGAAAATTTTCAGTCCTGCTTATTGTACATACCTGAGATTCTTCTTGTTCAGCTGTTGAAGCAGGTTTTTCTGAGTACGATTTTACTGAGTCATCCAAACACCCTGGCAACGCCTGAGTCTCTACCTAAGAAGACAAAGAACAGAAAGGAATCAATTTTATGTCAGATGCAAGATGAAAAAGTTGACCCCTTCCAATTCTCATTGTTTGTTGTAATGTCAGTACCGCTTAATATTCTATCCGACTTTACTTTACCCTAGTGAAGTCAGTTCCAAGCTAATGCACCTTTCTCTACATTCCACTTTGAAACAAGAGGTGCTTAACATTTGAAGCTAATTCCACACTACAGCAAAACTCGGATGAGAGTTGAATATTGAACTTGTCAAGCATATCATACCTGAGGTGACACAATTGTTTGAGATTCTTTGATGTGATCAAGGCAAAGGCGTTTTGGATTAGCCAATGAACCATCAATCTGAAGGATAAAAAAAAGAAAGACCATCACCACCATTTGAGAGAGAGATTTCATAAAGTTAGGTAGAATTTATAGTACATTCAATCAACAGTATATAAACATTTAGCAGGAGGAAACAAGTGTCTCAGTGATCACCCGTTTAACTGAGCAATTAGTAATGTATAAGATTAATTAGCCGCTTTACCAGTGGCTCATACTTCAGCAAGTAAGGTAAAATCAGGTAACGTATTGAAATACTTCATCAACTTCATTACGTTAACAATGGTCCTTTCTGTTTTCAACGTTTAATTTCGCAACCTAAAAGAAAGAAAGGAAAGAAAAAGTCCTAATGTCAATACTAAGGAAATTTTCTTTTATTAAAACAAAGTCCTTACCTTCTGATCTGATAGACAAGATTATTTACAAAGAAAGATATTATAATATTGATCGCACATCAAGAGATCTATGCTCAATACAGTGGAAGAGATATTGATGCCGGGATGAAGCGTGTTTTAAGTCTTTAGTTCTGATGGAAAATACAAAACCAACAACAATATTATCAGATAAGAGAGTTAGTCAGTTTCAAAACCTGTTCTTTCCAGTTATTCACGGTTTCCATTTGATCATAGGCTCTGTCCATCTCAGCTTTCGTTTTGGTCTCATCTCGCCAAAAAAGGTGAAGGAATCTGAGACGTCGAATGGCATTCCGTCAAGGCCTTGGTGGTGAGACAGTGGCATGATAATGAGAAGATTTAAATGAGGAAGCGATGATGCGTGGGTTCAGGATTACGTCTGTCTAGCTTCTCGGGATACAGAATCGAGGATTTATTGACTGCAACAACAACAAAAAACACACACAAATTGTAAGAAAATGTCATGCACGTTAATTGAAACTGTACAGTTTGCGACTATAATGTGTCGACACTTTACAATAACATGTAAAATTAAAATTTTCCGGGCAGTGGACAGGTAAGCACCTGTACGGGGATTAGGCAATCCACGCGTCTCCTGCTGCCTTGCAGGCGGGTCTTCGTTGACCAAAGGCTAAGGGAGTTAACCCTGACAAAAAAAATAACAACCTGCTGCCTTGCGTGCTGGTTTTGAGAAACCAAAGGCTAAGGGAGTTAACCCTTATAGAAAATAACAAGGCCTGGTAGGGGCCTCAAGGTGACAACCCCACCATCTACCTAGGGTACAGTGGGCCACTCCCCTGCTTATCCAAAACTAAACTGTTTCAAAGAAATGCACATAATGATATACCCAGCTTGAACTGTCGAAGATGACTCTGGAAAAAAATACGGACTGTGATTTTTGGAACATGGAATGTTAGGGCAATAAATGGAAAAAGTTAGAATTAGCCGAAGAAATGGATAAATTTAAAGTAGACATCTTGGCTATTACAGGAACAAAGACTAAAGGACAAGGAATAGAAAATGTAGGACCAAATTATACTTTAATCTTCTCAGGAGTAGGCCTCCTAATGCATAAAAGGCAAGAAAAGCTACTAGAAATTTGGAAATTTATAGGCCCACGGCTATTAGAGGTAAATATTAAACCAAAAGGAAGAAAAATTAAATTATTAATAACTTATGGACCAAACGAAGATGCCACCAAAGAAATAAAAGATATCTTCGAAAACGATTTACAAATAGCTGCAGAGAATCTCAAACCCAAACAGGAATTAATGGTTTTATAAGATTTAAACTCTAGAGTAGGCAACAATGTAAAAACATCAGGAGGAATAATAGGTAAAGAAGGAGAGACAACAACTTATTCACATGGAGAGAAACTAATAGATTTTGCCTAAAGAATAATATGAAAATAGCTAACACATTTTTTCCTCATAAAGATATCCACAAATATACAAGAGTAAATGAAGACAGATGTGAAAAGTCAATCATAGACTACATAATAGTTAGCAGCTCCCTTTTTTACAGTACAATGGATGCAAGAGTAAAAAGAGGATCAAAAATATTTAGTGATCATCACCTAGACATAGCCAAAATGAGATTATTAACTGAAGAAAACAAATAGAAAAGGAAAGAGAAGAAAGCTACTAAACACAAAATAGAAGAACTAAATAAACCAATAGTAAAACAGATATATATACCAATCCAGGATAAAAAGATCTATCAGTGAAAGGCAGTTGGATCTGAAGGATAGCACACTAGAAGAAAACTAGTAAATGTATAAAGAACACTCCTCAGTTGTACTGAAGAGTTCTGTGGAAGAAACAAATTAAAGGAGATAGGAAAAGAACAGCATGGTGGAATGAGAATGTCAAGACTAAGATCAAAGAAAAGGATGCCTGGAAGAAATACTTACAAACAAAGAGACCAAAGGATAGGATAGATTACATGAGTAAAAGAAATATCGCCAAGAGGAAGTTGAAGTTAGAAAAGCAAATCAGGAACAGTGGGAAGAGTTTGGACAAAGACTTCAAGAAAGCTATCAAGGAAATCAAAAGCTGTTCTGGGGAGCAATGAAGAGCATGAGAAAGACCAAAGCATGCCCAATACGACAAATTAAGAACGCCAAAGGAGAAATAATGAAAGGCGACAGCGAAATCATGGAAATGTGGAGAAAGTATTTTCACCAATTATAATCCCTCCAGAACATATGAAACAAGGAGTACAGATCAATTAGTAAGAGTAACAAGTAATTCAGATGAGACAGCTGAAGATGTAGATATCTCAATGGAAGAACTCCAAACAGCTATAAGAAAAATGAAATTAGGAAAGGCCCCAGGAGCAGGTCAAGTTTATCCAGAAATTATTAAAAACCAAGGGAGAGAGGCAGACAAACTACTACATGCAATAAGTTAACAAGCATGGAAGTCAAAACAGATGTCAAACGACTAGAATAAGGAAATGGTAGTACCAATACACAAGAAAGGATCAACTATCGGAACGCTCAAACTATAGAGGGATATCACTACTTAGCATACCAGGAAAAGTGTATGCCAGGATTCTGGAAATGAGACTAAGGAAAAGAGTAGAGGATCAGATTAAAGAACACTAGGAGTGGATTTAGACCAGAAAGAAGTGTACAAGACCACATATTTACAATTAGACAAATAATAGATTTAATTCCTTGAGAGAAACATTGACTTGCACCTGTGTTTTATTGACTTAAAAATGCATTTGACACTGTGAGGAGGGACGAACTATGGCATTCCTTAAAGAACACAACATAAAGCAAAATTTAATAGAAGCCATTAAAAGCTTTTACAATAAACCAACATGTGCAGTGAGAGTAGCTGGAAATGTATCTGAAGAATTTGATGTAGATATAGGAGTAAGACAGGATTGTGTCCTAAGTCCTCTTTGTTTATCACATTTATGGATTCAGTCGCAAAGGCATCCTCAAAAATGAAGACAAAGAATGTAGGTGTATGGAAGCTCAAACCAGTAAATGTATCAATACTTTCATTTACCGATGATTTAATTCTGTTTGGAAAATCAGAAAAGGGAATACAGTAGAGTGCAGGCAGCCGAAATGACATGTCTAAGAAGAGTAGTAAGGAAAGCTAAAAGAGACAAAATCAGAAAAACTACAATAAGAGATCAAACCAAAGCAGGTGGCATAAAAACTAAGATAGAAACAAATCAACTGAGATGGTTTGGGCATGTTAACAGAATGAATGCCATAGAATAGCAAAATCAGTACACAGTGCTAAAACTCAAGGTAAAAGACCAAAAGGCAGACCTCGGAGAGAAATGGGAAGAAGATGTAAAAGAGGCATTAATGCAAAGAAGTAACTTTCACGGAAGGAAACAGAAAATGTCAGGACAGGGCAGCCTGGAGAAAGATCATTTCGGGCATCTAAACCCATTCACCGGAATGTAGAATGGGAGCTGATAAAGAAAGAAAGAAAGTATAGTTACCGACATACAATTTATTTCAAGGTATGGTCTAGCTTACATAAAATATCTTAAATATATATTAGTCTTTAGTATAATTGCCGACATATAAGTTAGTTCAAGGTATAATCTAGCTACATTAAAATATTTTTTAAATATTAGTCTATAGTATAGTTACTGACATATAATTTAGTTTAGGGTTTGATCTAGCTTATAAATAAAAATAGATATTAATGAGTAGATCTCCTTTCTCTGTTTGTTACCGTTTTCCCTCTTTATAAAATGGATACTAATCTAGACTGGGATACAAAAACAAATAGAAACAATTCGCAAATCCTCCCTCAGTCAATAAGAAGCTTAATAGTCGGGAAAAGTTCATGTGGTAAGACTAACTTATTGAAACCTGGCTTATTAGAGCAAAAGACAGTCAATACAAAAATAAGCGATGTTGTCACAACAAGCTGCCCACATTACACATACCATATGCAGTACTTTAATGTTAAAGGACACCGTCAGCTGGGCTGTCAAGGTCTAGATCGAGTGAGTACTAATACATGGCTCTCACTTTCCAACAACAATCAACAAGGCTTGCGATACCTGAAAACATTTTTCAATAAAAAAATCAAATAAATAGAATCAAACTAAACACAACATGTGCGAAGGATTTCTATAGACAAGCACATGTAAGGGGCATGACTGAGAAATGAGTTACGGTTATGAAAAAAAGAGTTGCTGCAAGCTTTTTATGCATGGTTTCAGTCATTTCTGCCAAACAACAAAGAGTTTCAAAAGCAGCTCAAATGTCATTGGCAGGGGTCAACCGGGACCAACCATTGATTTGAGAGTTTACGACTTTTGTTTGCTTAAATATGACCGTATTTCTAAACTAGTTATTTATGTATTTTTTGCATTACATTGCATAGAACAGTCGTTCTTAACCTGGGTTTGACCGAACACCAGGGATTCAGTAGGTTAGTTTCAGGGGTTCAGCTGAGGTCAAGACACACACCGTGTGTGTGTGCGTTATATTTGTTTTTCCAAACACAAAGGGATCGGTGAATGCACATATTATGAAGTTTGTTGGGTTCGGTTTCTCCATCAAGTTTTCAGATGATCCCCAGGGTAGTGTCTTAGGTCTTCTATATCAACGATATTGGCAAGAATCTCTCACCAGGTAAAACAAAGACTTTTTGCTAAAGATAGTCTATTCATGTGTGGAGAAATAAATAACACAGAGGATTGCAGAACATTACAAAAACAGGAAGCGAGTAGAATGACAATCCACACCTCAATTGTGTCAACTAGGCTTATCGCTGGCCTGAGTCTATCCGATGGTACCACCATTTAAGTATATAATCGGTTAGAGGCTATTTTATGAAAAGGGTTGAAATAGAGAAGAGCAGTATGTCTACACTGTTATTAGATCAGCATAATCGACTTTAGCCCCGCTAATCAGTATCGAACTTGAAAATAGTTAAACGACACTGTTCGCAGTGTATCCTGACTCATTGAAAAAACACTGTGATCACGCTCTCCCTCTCTCTCTGCCGACTCAGGCCAACTGACCGCGATGTAGGCTAGCCTACCGTGATACTGATTTCCTCTCCTCTCACTTCTCACGGATCACAAGCCTCTGTGACCGAGTCTGAAAAATATATGACATGACCGTTGGACACTTGGCGGTGCTCTCTCTCATCAATCTCGCCACTCCATGAGGCCTACCTTACATACATCTCTGTTCTGTGGTCCCATCTCCTCTATGACTAACTCCGGGCATGAGACTTGAGATACATTTTTCTTATTAGATTTCCATATATATCTTATCCTGAGGAGGGAGTGGAGGAGGGAGTTCTGCATTAAAAGAAACAGTGTTCCTATGTCGATATTTGAATTATTTATACCCCTTGTGTCTGCCTTCTTCAAAATAGCTGATCAACGCAATTCTTGTTTCCTGATGGAATAATAATAATATTATTATTTTACCTCCTTACTGGTTCTGTTTCTCAGTTTTATTCTCTTTTTGATAAAAGTGTGGGGGAGTTTCTGGGGGCTTTTCCCCCTGCATAAAAACAAACAACAAAAAGCCCTGCTCTTGTGTTTCCAAGTCGTCTTCCCAAGTCAGTCGTCGCCCTATTATTACCCCAGCTTTAGCACCGCCACCGTGTATTTCCTACCATTGCGCCTATGGTCAGCAGTGCTAAAGTGGGAGTAATAATAGGGCGACGACTAGAAAACAAACAGGTGGGAGTAATAGGAAGACTCAGTTGAAGCCCCCGCTTGCCTAGCCCAAGTCGTCACCCTATTATTACTCCCACTTTAGCACCACTGCAGTGTATTTTTCATTTACTATGGTCAGCGGTGCTAAAGTGGGAGTAGTAATAGAACGCCCGAAGAACCACACACGTAAAAGTGAAAGGCCCTTCATAGCACGTCGCGCAAAACATAAACTGGATTTGTAATTGTATTCAAGGTGAAATCTTGCGGTGCTAAAGTGCGATTATCCCGTAGATCTACACGTAATCATACATGAGAAACGATAAAACCTGAATTTGGTATTGAAAATGAACAATGCAAACGAA
This sequence comes from Doris montereyensis, assembly GCA_037039925.1. Taxonomy (NCBI): domain Eukaryota; kingdom Metazoa; phylum Mollusca; class Gastropoda; order Nudibranchia; family Dorididae; genus Doris; species Doris montereyensis. The sequence goes on along the minus strand of JAXRKP010000128.1, from coordinate 452,531 downwards.
TCCCAAGTGTCTTGGAATGATGGAACCAATACAGCTAAAAGAAAACTAGAATCTAGATATCTACATCATCAGATCAACAAGTTCTAGCATTGAGTAGGCGTAGTAGATCTAGACTAGAACTAGATCTAGATCTTAAAGATCTAGGCCTGATAATTATAACGACATGAAAGTCACAAACCGTGAAAGTCTAAAATTAGTAACATATTTTCTTCCACTTATTTAACATTCATTAGGAAGCCCCTATAGTAGTAGTAGCCTTATGCTTCGTCTACAAGCTGGAATTCCGTGGCACAAGAACCAATAGAAACCCGTATAATTATAAGGCCAGCGCTATTCGCAAAGAGTGACGGATAGACTAGTGACGGATAGACTTTGCCACTATCAGTCGTTAATTTTAATGGTGAAAGGAGCTCATCCCTCAATCGGTTCACCATTAATGATGGATGGACTTTGCCACTACCCGTCATTAACCCTAGTAGAGCTCGCGGTGTTGCTGGAAGTGACCTTCTTACAGTGAGGGGTTTCCCCAGCCATTTGCATGAAAAAACAAGTGTGTGCAACGGGTGAAGCTAGGATTTAGACTTAGTTTGAACAATGACTTCACGTTTACAGCTGATAAAAGACCTATAAAACATGCATTTTCAATAAGTTCAAAGAATGAGGAATTCATATTGCAATGTTATTGCAACAAGAGAAACTTAAACTAAGGACTAAACATTATCAGCAATAGCCGTGTAATCAGGCCTCTCGCGAAATGTGTTCCTCTCGCGAAATGTGTTGAATGGGAAAGCATCACTTTGACGAATGATAACGAGGCTATCGGTAAAGCCACGAGCTTAAAATAAATTGTAATCTCATTCGCTGTTATTTAACTATGAACTCAAAGGTCAAACTACGTCATAATCAAGTAAGGAAAGTGGAAATTTCCATTCAAGAAGCCTAGGCGTCTGGCCCTAAATATAGGGCCAGCGCTTCCCGGCGGACGGCAACACACCTTTATTTAGGGCCGGCACTTTTCTTGAGTTAATGATGAACCTGAACATGATTCCAGTTGAATTTAAACATCTAGATGTTCCGTAGATCTAATGATTTTATTTTGTTATTATTTTACATTTTCACTATTTCCCCCTGGATGTGACAAATTATTACAGGTGAATTGATGAATATGGTGGATGGAACGATTTACCATTTGATCTTTCTAGTAGACGTGTGGCTTGTTTGATTTGATATAGAGATCTCTTTCTTGGCAATACATCCGATCCAATACTAATGACGAATGGCATTTTTTCTCTCTCAAGTATATGTCATTATTGTTGCGAATAGTCACTTCGTTTATAATAATAAATATTATATATTGTCTATTGGTTAGGTCTAGATCTAGAATCTAGATCTAGTTTTTGAAACTTGCAAACCTTTTGTTTATCTAGATTTTATGTCTGTGAAAAAAAATGTGCAGGATCGTTTTCTTTAATTTTCTCAACACATCCAAATTGGACTTTCACGGTTCACGACTTTCACCGTCGATAACCAGACTCTAGTCTAAATTTCTGCCGATCGGCCAACCGTTGAACCGGTCATGTGTGTTGAGATGTCTGGATGTATCATGAGATCTACTAGATTATATGCCATGTTCAGACTTACAGATATAATACTACGGTCTGACATCGAGATATTGACATTCAGTTCATTTACAAAAATATGATCATTCACATTTTAATCAATTCCTTACGATAAAGATGACTTCTTTGATTCCAATGACCATGAAAACATGCCGGGTCAGCTCTACTATTTTTGGCGTGGGTTTGGTTTGGATGTGAATCGTAAATAGAAAACCCCTTAGAATGCATACTATAAAAACAATGCGATTTCTGTCTTTTTCAGAACAATTCAGGGACAATACGATATCAAAAGATTAAATTAGCTACAAGATGCGAATAGAATGACAGTTGGGTTATTTTATCGACACAAATTTAGCTAAATGTAAAACACCCTATATTGTTAACCCTCTACGTCTTAAGCGATCAGCTCCCCGTACCACTCGTATTTTTCATTGTTGTCTTCCTCCTGTATTGGTCGTTTTTCCTTTTTGTTACATGTACATGTTAACCTGTATTATTATTATTGTATTATTATTATTGTTATTATTATTATTTTCATTATCATTATTGTTATTACTGTTATTGTTTTGTTTTTAGTAATAATAATATAGTAGTAGTAGTAGTAGTAGTAGTAGTAGTAGTAGTAGTAGTAGTAGTAGTAGTAGTAGTAGTAGTAGTAGTAGTAGTAGTAGTAGTAGTAGCAATAATAGTAGTAGCGGTAACAATAGTAGTAGTAGTAGTAGTAGTAGTAGTAGTAGTAGCATTAGCAATAGTAGTAATCGCAGTAGTAGTAGTAGTAGTAGTAGTAGTAGTAGTAGTAGTAGTAGTAGTAGCAGTAGTAGTAGTAAAAGCATTAGTAATAGCAGCAATAGTTGTAACAGTAGAACGATATTTAGATATGTTGCATTATGACATGCATTGGCATTATCAGCAGTAGAATATATTCCAATGCTATATATATAATTTAAAACCGTTTATAAAATCTCTTGACTACTCATGCAATTAATAATCTGCTTCTGAAAGTCAGAACTATCTGGAGGAGATCATTCAGAAATCGGATTTTACTTTAACCTTTGGAGGAAGGTCAAAAGATTGGCTTACTGCCAAGTCCGCGGAGTTGAACTTCTATAAAGAAAAATACACGAGCCGCCTTTACGGAATATAAACGCTCACCAAGTGCAGAAAACCCTTCAGGCACTCAGAATTCCCAGAAGCAAAGTAGCGTACAGCAAACAACAATAAGATGTGCCAACGAGTACTTGCAGGAGCGCAGTCATTGCATCCACACTGCAACAGCAACAGGCAACATCAAGGGGTGTATGAGGAATCAAGAACGCCCTTAAGAGCAATTCAGAATAAAACAGCACCAATCAAAACCACCAGCACGGAAGTAATCAACGACAAAACCAAGCAGATGGAGAGATGTGTGTAACACTACTCAGAGCTCTACTCCAGAGAGAACGTTGTTGTCACCACACCACTTGATGTCATTGCACCCCTTGACTATCAGTTGCATGGATGAGTTAGACACTGAACCAACACTCATTATGCTCCATGCATCTGGAATTATCTCCCCTTGTCCCTCCGTCAATAATAACTGTCAACCGAGGCTTCCTTCAGAAAGCACCTTAAAACCCATCTGACTAGAACTGTCTTGCTGAATTTATATTCTTACCTACGGGATTTGTATTAATGTGTATATAGATATAATTAATGTGAATGTATATGTACCGGTATGTGTTTTTATATTACCACTATTTCATTGTGATGGTAATGCGCCCAGAGGCGTTATTGTATAAGGGAGTAGGCGCCATATATTAGGAGAGAAGTTTGCAAGGCTATAACAGCTTAGCCTGCGGCAAAGCTCCTGGCAATGATTGCATTCCTCCCGATATAATCAGGCACTGCAAGACAACCCCCACCCTTCCGCATCCTCTACATGGTACGCGTTGTCAGTGTTGGATAGAAGGAGGCGTCCCGTGGGACATGTGAGATAATACTTAAGTCACCCTGTACAAGAGCAAAGGCGACAGGCGCGACTTCAACAGTAACAAGGCATCTCCCTCTTGAGCATTATCGGCACATTCTACGCCAAAGTCAATGTATATAAGTAAATCAAGTTCCTTCACGGCTATTACGGCCCATAGAATTCCGTGAAGCGAAACAGGTGATAATGATCACCGCCTGGGTAGTACGCTAGTCTGGGGCAGGATGTTACTCCCCAAAATAGTGCTTGTACCCATTGGGACCTGCGTCGAAAAGGGGGGTGGGGGTGTGTGTGTGTTAGGTGTCTTTCCCAAAGAACACAACGTCGGACCTAGCTTTCCTGGAATTTGAACCCGGAACCTCATGACCTCAAGTCCGACAGCCATTGAACCCCTCGGCCACCGATGCCGCACAAAGTAAATGTGTAAATTCGCCTCGAAAAGTTGGCAGCACGCGTGTACCCTCAGTCCCAGTGTAGCTTCCAAACAGAGCGCTCTAGAGTGAGCGCAATCGTCTCCCTTCGTCAACTGTAGGAGAAATGCAGATAATAATAAATCTTTATTGTCCTTTTCAGGCAATTCATCTTAGGTTCACATAAATCATTTCACACTTCACAATCCACATAACAAAGCGAACTAAGAGTGATAATAATGACGATGGTAAAAACAACAAAGACAGCAATGACAACAACAAAAGTTAATCATATTAATAGTGGTGAACATAGTAGTCGCAGAAGTAGTACTAGCATTCGTAATATTTCTAGTAGTTACCAACATTATAATAGATGGTAAAATGAACAGGCAAAAATATCATAATAATATAAATAAAAGTAGACACAGAAAATAATTACACAATTTGAGGATTTACATTTCCTCTCCTTCTCTCTACTCTCTCTCTCTCTTCTCTCTCTCTCTCTCTCTCTCTTTCTCTCTCTCTCTCTCTCTCTCTCTCTCTCTCTCTCTCTCTCTCTCTCTCTCTCTCTCTCTCTCTCTCTCTCTCTCTCTCTCTCTCTCTCTCTCTCTCTCTCTCTCTCTCTCTCTCTCTCTCTCTCTCTCTCTCTCTCTCTCTCTCTCTCTCTCTCTCTCTCTCTCTCTCTCTCTCTCTCTCTCTCTCTCTCTCTCTCTCTCTCTCTCTCTCTCTCTGTCTCTGTCTCTGTCTCTGTCTCTGTCTCTCTCTCTCTCTCTCTCTCTCTCTCTCTCTCTCTCTCTCTCTCTCTCTCTCTCTCTCTCTCTCTCTCTCTCTCTCTCTCTCTCTCTCTCTCTCTCTCAAAACCAGCATTCCATCATCAACCAAGAAAGACAACCATATTATAATATTGTCAATGTTCTGCAGAGAGGCAACTTAGTAACAGCAAAAGATGTGCATTGTCTTATCAGATTTTCTAGTCTATGTGTTAGATCAAGAGGAAATATTTTGACTTATAATTTTACTTCATTTGCTTGCTTCGACATTACAGTGTTGATATATTTTATGCTGTAGGGGACAAATGTAGCTTTATGTCGGTTGGTTCTACACGAGATTCTCTATATCTTCTGCTGGATGGAAGTAACATAAATTCACTGTTCAGATGGTGTTTTACTTATTCAATAATTGAAGGGAATTTCTTTCTACAGCTTTTTTATAGCACTGCTCCACGCTTTGCAATTTCTCATTGACTATATTTCCTGATTCTTTTACCAATCTTTGTAACTTATTTTTCTGCCTTACACCACACCCTTCATACCATACAGTAATGCCAAAAGTTATGATACTCAACAATAACGATTGAAATATTTGTTTCATGGTACTTTTGCTTGTACCAAAGACTCGTAATTTTCTGAGAATGTACAACCGCTGTGAAGCTTTCTTAATGATATTTTCTACATGAATATTGAAAGTTAGAGAGTTGTAAAACACCAAGATACTTAAATTCTTTGACTATTTCAACGTCTTGGAGATGTATTTCAACTCGCTTTGTATCTTTGGTAATACATTTTGAATTAAAAATTTGCTCTTTTGTTTTTAACGCATTGAGCTGCAGATCATTTTGTACACACCAACTTTTGAACTTTTCGATTTGATCAAAGTAGTGAGCGTCCGATTCATTGTAATTCAGGAGACCCAAAATTGCTGTATCATCTGCGTATTTGATAATCACACATTTTTCATTGTTTGGGACACAGTCGTTTGTATATAAAATGTACAGTAACGATGAGATGACATATCCTTGTGGGCAACCATTTGACAGAGTTCTAGTAGAAGAACAATTTGACCTCATAACAGCAGAAGACCTCCTACGTCGCTTTCTTAGATTTCACCAAGGCTTTCGACCTGGTTAGCTGAGATGGATTCTTCAACATCCTCCTAAAGGTCGGATAAAAAATAAAACAAAATTAGTGCCGTCATACCTAAAAGTGTCGCACCTGGCAGTCCAATGTCTTTAGAGAAAGGAATAATATAGACTATCATTGGGCTTACGCTCGATTGAACAGGGTCATCCATGTTGACTAAATGAGCAATTTGGCTAAATCACTAAATGTTGTTGCCTACAAAAACAACGAAATGCCTCAGTGGGGCTCGAACCCAGTACCTCTGAGTCTCACTCGGTGTAATGCCTTTAACCGATCAGCCATCTCGTCCATGGGTCGGATAAAGAAATATATAAAAGACGCAACAGCACATCGGTTAAACATTGATCGATGAATAAAATTGATTTCAGGTTGTCTGTAGAGCCTTGAAAGCTACATTGATCAATCTTTCTTGCTGCATATTCAATTAGATTAGAAATTCGATTTAAATCGATGGATGTGTGAACTGAAACCGACTTTTACTAGAGATGAAAGTAAGTGGGTTAAGAGACAAACCAAAGTAGAAAACAAGAGAGAGAGAGAGAGAGAGAGAGAGAGAGAGAAGAAAGAGAGAGAGAGAGAGAGAAGAGAGAGAGAGAGAGAGAGAGAGAGAGAGAGACAGACGACAGACAGAAGACAGACAGACAGACAGACAGACAGACAGACAGACAGACAGACAGAGACAGACAGATAGACAGGCAAACAGACAGACAGCCAGAGACAGACAGACAGATAGACAGACAGCCAGGCGTAACGAATTATAGACAAACATTCACACAGAGACAGAGATAAAGATATATAGATATATAGATATATAGATAGATAGATATATAGGTAGATAGATAGATAGATAGATAGATAGATAGATAGATAGATAGATAGATAGATAGATAAATAGATAGATAGATAGATAGATAGATAGATAGATAGATAGATAGATAGATAGATATAGATAGATAGATAGATAGATAGATAGATAGATAGATAGATAGATAAATAGATAGATAGATAGATAGATAGATAGATAGATAGATAGATAGATAGATAAAGCAAGACAGACAGAAAAGACAACGTTAGAGACGAAGACAGAGACAGAATAGAATGGAGACAGCAGATATGGAGCGAGGTCTGCAAGCCATTTCACTTACTTTCTTTATACACCAATAAATAAGAACGCAGACAATATTTTGTTTTCGATATCAAACAGGAAAGGGGATTCGAGATCACGAAGAACGCTTTTTTTCTCTCACATGTCTTTATTAGTATTCTACAGTTTCCTGATTAAAACGTAAAGTTAAAGGACTCCAATCGTAATAAGCCCTGCATTAGTCATATCATTCTTCGATCCAATGGAGATAAACAGAATATTTTAAGCAAAATTAGAATTCGCCTTTTTGTGTTCATTTACACAGGTGAACAACTTCGCAGCTGATAAAACTCTCTACAGCTACCGTTGCTAATTAGAATACGTTTCTAAATTAAATTAGCATAATGATATCCTTTGACTCTACTGGGAATTCTTTACAAATCCCGCCCTGTTAAAACACTTTTTGAATGGATTGCTTAACTAAGTGGGTTGTTGTTGTTGCTTGTACCTTCGTTGTCGTCATTGTCGTAGTTGTCTTTTGTGTTGTTTCCTTCTTTTTAGATCTGTCGCCATTAAATTTATGTGTGTAGAGGTTGGGGCTCCGTTGAATTACGTCCCTTTAAAAGCTGGAATTGTTTCGTTTTCAATATATGTATCAAGTAATGCTCGAAATCTCTTTTTTATATTTTTCTCTTACTTTCTCAGCTATCGTTTGGGAAAAATTGGCATTGCGAAAGAAAACAATGTTTATAAACAAATGAAGATAGCCACGAGATTTGGAAAGAACAAAGAAACAATAAAATGATTATTGTTGGCTACGGACTTGAAATAGCAAAATAAGCATTAAACGTATTTTTGTTGTCTCTTTAAAATAGCAAAGTAAACATTAAAGGAATTAATTGTTGTTGTCTCTTTAAAATAGCAAAGTAAACATTAAAGGAATTAATTGTTGTCGACTCTTTAAAATAGCAAAGTAAACATTAAAGGAATTAATTGCTGTTGTCTCTTTAAAATAGGAAAGTAAACATTAAAGGAATTAATTGTTTTTGTCTTTTTAAAATAGCAAAGTAAACATTAAAGGAATTAATTGTTGTTGGCTCTTTAAAAGTAAACATTAAAGGAATTAATTTTTGTTGTCTCTTTAAAAAAGCAAAGTAAAAACTCCCCCGTTGTCACACGGACCGGGCGACTCGGTATTCCGGAAGCAAAGTGTTGGGCTCTCAACCAAAAGGTCGTGGGCTCGAGCCCCACCGAAGTTTGAAAAATGTTCTGGAGCTTTTTCAAGTAAAATCGACACCCCCACCCCCACCCACCCCCCCCCACCCACACACACACCACTGCACAGGTTCAGATAGGTGGAACAACACTTAGTCCCCATTCAGAGACGGGCGATAAAAAGGATCACAACACTCTGATAAGATTTTTCTCTTCCTATAGCTGGATACTCATTCACACGAGAGTCACGTGAGCAAAGTAGAGAGAAGTACCTTTCCTAAGAGTACAACGTTGTGGCGGAAAAACACTTGTGTCAGCCGTAGGGCTTGAATATGTGTTATGTCATCAGAAGCTCACGACACTACAGTTCAGATACAACGTGTCTGTCGCAGGATTTTTATGCGCCAAATGATTTTTAATGTGATTTGATTCTACCCACATCTAACAACTACTAAGTGTTTTTAATGTGATTTGATTCTACCCACATCTCCAATCACTAAGTGTTTTTAATGTGATTTGATTCTACCACATCTACAACTACTAAGTGTTTTTAATGTGATTTGATTCTACCTACATCTACAACTACTAAGTGTTTATATCAAGTTGATTTTATTCTACTCACATCTACAAGTACTAAGTGTTTTTTCATGTGATTTGATTCTACTCACATCTACAACTACTAAGTGTTTTTAATGTGATTTTATTCTACTCACATCTACAAGTACTAAGTGTTTTTAATGTGATTTGATTCTACCCACATCTACAACTACTAAATGTTTATATCAAGTTGATTTTATTCTACTCACATCTACAACTACGAAGTGTTTTAATGTGATTTCATTCTACCAACATCTACAACTACGAAGTGTTTTAATGTGATTTGATTCTACCCACATCTACAACTACTAAGTGTTTTTAATGTGATTTGATTCTACCCACATCTACAACTACTACCTGTTTTTTTAATGTGATGGATTCTACCTACATCTACAACTACTAAATGTTTTTATCAAGTTGACTTGATTCTCACATCTACATGTACTAAGTGTTTTTAATGTGATTTGATTCTACTCACATCTACAAGTACTAGATCTAAGTGTTTTTTAATGTGATTTGATTCTAATAACATCTACAACTACTAAGTGTTTTTTTAATGTGATTTGATTCTTCGCACATCTGCAACTAGTAAGTGTTTTTTTAAATGTGATTTGATTCTTCGCACATCTACAACTACTAAGTGTTTTTAATGTGATTTGATTCTTCGCACATCTACAACTACTAAGTGGCTTTTTAATGTGATTTGATTGTACCCACATTTACAATTACTAAGTGTTTTAATGTGATTTAACTCTATCCACATCTACAACTACTAAGTGTTTTTTTAATGTGATTTGATTCTACCCACATTTACAATTACTAAGTGTTTTAATGTGATTTAACTCTATCCACATCTACAACGACTAATGGTTTTTAATGTGATTTGATTCTACCCACATCTACATCATCATCATCGAAAGCGTGTGAAGGCTGCAAGTTTCCCAGGACCCCTTGGCAGCCGATCTACAACTACTAAGTGTTTTTTATGTGATTTGATTCTACCCACATCCATAACTACTAAGTTTTTTTTACTGTGATTTGATTCTTCGCACATCTACAACTACTAAGTTTTTAAAAATGTGATTTGATTCTTCGCACATCTACAACTACTAAATTTTTTAATGTGATTTAATACTTCGTACATCTACAACTACTAAGTTTTTTAATGTTATTTGATTCTACCCACATCCACAACTACTAAGTGTTTTTTTTATGTAATTTGATTCTGCCCGCATCGAGAAATGCTAAGTGTTTTTAATGTGATTTGATTCTACCCACATCTAACAACTACTAAGTGTTTTTTAATGTGATTTCATACTTTGCACATCTACAACTACCAAGTGTTTTTAATGTGATTTGATTCTACCCACATCCACAACCACCAAGTGTTATAATGTGATTTGATTCTACCCACATCCACAACTACCAAATGTTTTAAATGTGATTTGATTCTACCGACATCTACAACTACTAAGTGTTTTTTTAATGTGTTTTGATTCTGCCAACATCTAACAACTACTAAATGGGTTTTTTAATGTGATTTGATTCTACCAACATCTTACAACTATTAAGTGTTTTTTTAATGTGATTTGATTCTACCAACATGTTACAACTACTAAGTGGTTTTTTTAATGTGATTTGATTCTACCAACATCTACAAATGCTAAATGTTTTTTTAATGTCATTTGATTCTACCCACATCTACAACTACTAAGTGTTTTTAATGTGATTTGATTCTACCCACATCCACAACTACTAAATGTTTTTAATGTGATTTGATTCTATCCACATCTACAACTACTAAGCGTTTTTAATGTGATTTGATTCTACCCACATCCACAACTACTAAATGTTTTTAATGTAATTTGATTCTACCAACATCTACAACTACTAAACGTTTTTAATGTGATTTGATTCTACCCACATCTACAACTACTAAGTGTTTTCGGAGATGACTATTTGTCTCCGGTGATTTTAATGTTGTTTGATTCTACCAACATCTACAACTACTAAGTGGTTTTTTTAATGTGATTTGATTCTAAATACATCCACAACTACTAAGCGTTTTTTTTTATGTGATTTGATTCTACCCACATCTACAACTACTAAGTCTTTTAATGTGATTTGATTGTAGCCACATCCACAACTACTAAGTGTTTTTTAATGTTTAAAAAAAAGGTGATATGATTCTTAACACATCCACAACTACTAAGTGTTTTTAATGTGATTTCATTCTACCCACATCTACAACTAATAAGTGTTTTTTAATGTGATTTGATTCTACTACCATCTACAACTACTAAGTGTTTTTTTTTAATGTGATTTGATTTCACAAACATCTACAACTACCAAGCCTTTCTTAATGTGATTTGATTCTACCCACATCTACAACTACTAAGTGTTTTTTTAATGTGATTTAATTCTACCCATATCTACAATTACTAATTGTTTTTGATGTGATTTAATTCTAGACATCTACAATTACTAAGTGTTTTAATGTGATTTGATTCTACCCACATTTACATTACTAAACGTTTTTAATGTGATTTTATTCTACCCACATTTAAAACTACTAAGTGTTTTTAATGTGATTTTATTCCACCCACATTTACAACTACTAAGTGTTTTTTTAATGTGATTTTATTCCACCCACATTTACAACTAGCAAGTGTTTTTTAATGTGATTTGATTCCACCCACATTTACAACTACGAATTGTTTTTTAATGTGATTTTATTCCACCCACATTTACAACTACGAAGTGTTTTTAATGTGGTTTTATTCTCCCCACATTTACAACTACTAAGTGTTTTTAATGTGATTTTATTCCACCCATATTTACAAATAGCAAGTGTTTTTTCATGTGATTTTATTCCACCCACATTTACAACTACGAAGTGTTTTTAATGTCATTTGATTCTACCAACATCTACAACTACGAAGTGTTTTGATGTGATTTGATTCTACCCACATCTACAACTACTGATTGTTTTTTTTTTATGTGATTTGATTCTTCGCACATCTACAACTACTAAATGTTTTAATATGATTTGATTCTTCGCACATCTACAACTACTAGGTGTTTTTTAAACGTGATTTGATTCTACCCACATCTACAACTACTAAGTGTTTTTTAATGTGATTTGATTCTTCGCACATCTACAACCACTAAGTGTTTTTTTAAAATGTGATTTGATTCTACCCCACATCTACAACTACTAAGTGGTTTTTTATGTGATTTGATTCTACCCACATCTACAACTACTAAGTGTTTTTTTAATGTGATTTGATTCTACCAACATCTAACAACTAGTAAATGGTTTTTTTAATGTGATTTGATTCCACCAACATCTACAACTACTCAGTGGTTTTTTATGTGATTTCATTCTACCCACATCTACAACTACTAAGTGGTTTTTTTAATGTGATTTGATTCTGCCAACATCTAACAACTACTAAAAAGATTTTTAATGTGATTTGATTCTACCAACATCTTACAACTACTAAGTGTTTTTTAATGTGATTTGATTCTACCAACATCTACAAATGCTAAATGTTTTTTTAATGTCATTTGATTCTACCAACATCTACAAATGCTAAATGTTTTTTTAATGTCATTTGATTCTACCAACATCTACAAATGCTAAATGTTTTTTTAATGTCATTTGATTCTACCCACATCTACGTCTACTAGTGTTTTTAATGTGGTTTGATTCTACCCACATCTACTAAGCGTTTTTTTAATGTGATTTGATTCTACCCACATCTACTAAACGTTTTTTTAATGTGGTTTGATTCTACCCACATCTACTAAACGTTTTTTTAATGTGATTTGATTCTACCGACATCTACTAAACGTTTTTTTAATGTGATTTGATTCTACCCACATCTACATCTACTAAGTATTTTTAATGTGATTTCATTCTACCCACATCCACAACTACTAAGTGTTTTTAATGTGATTTCATTCTACCCACATTCACAACTACTAAATATTTTTAATGTGAATTGATTCTTCCCACAACTACAACTACTAAGCGTTTTAAATGTGATTTGATTTTGCCCACAACTGCAAACTACGCGTTTTTTAATGTGATTTAATTCTACCCACCCCTACAACTACTAAGCGTTTTTTTAATGTGATTTGATTCTACCAACATCTACAACTACTAAGTGTTTTTAATGTGATTTGATTCTACCAACATCTACTACTACGAAGTGTTTTAATATGATTTGATTCAAACCCACATCTACAGCTACAAAGTGTTTTGTAATGTGATTTGATTCAACCCACATCCACAACTACTAAGTGTTTTTAATGTGATTTGAGTCTACCCACATCTACAACTACTAAGTGTTTTAATGTGATTTGATTCAAACCCACATCTACAGCTACTAAGTGTTTTGTAATGTGATTTGATTCAACCCACATCTACAACTACAAAGTGTTTTTAATGTGATTTATTTCTACCCACCCCTAGAACTACTAAGTGATTTTTAATGTGATTTCATTCTACACACATCTACAACTACAAAGTGTTTTTAATGTGATTTGATTCTACCACATCCACAACTACTAAGTTTTTTAATGTGATATGATTCTACACACATCTACAACTACTAAATGTTTTTTAATGTGATTTGATTGTACCCACATCCATAACTACTAAGTTTTTTTTAATGTGATTTCATTCTACCCACATCTACTCATTGTTTTTTAATGTGATTTGATTCTACCCACATCTACAACTACTAAATGTTTTTAATGTGATTTGATTCTACCCACATCTACAACTACTAAGTTTTTTTAATGTGATTTCATTCTACCCACATCTACTCAATGTTTTTTAATGTGATTTGATTTTACCCGCATCCACAACTACTAAGTGTTTTTAATGTGATTTGATTCTACCCACATCCACAACTACTAAATGTTTTAAATGTGATTTGATTCTACCCACATCCACAATTACTAAATGTTTTAAATGTGATTTCATTCTATCCACATCTACAACTACTAAGTTTTTTTTTAATGTGATTTGATTCTATCCACATCTACAACTACTAAATGTTTTTTTAATGTGATTTGATTCTACCCACATCTACAACTACTAAATGTTTTTAATGTGATTTGATTCTACCCACATCTACAGCCACTCAATGTTTTTTAATGTGATTTGATTCTTCCCACAACTACAACTACTAAATGCTTTTAATGTGATTTGATTCTACACACATCTACTAAATGTTTTTTTAATGTGATTTGATTCTACCCACATCCACAACTACTAAGTGTTTTTAATGTGATTTGATTCTACCCACATCTACAACTACTAAGTTTTTTTAATGTGATTTCATTCTACCAACATCTACTCAATGTTTTTTTAATGTGATTTGGTTCTACCCACATCTACAACTACTAAGTGTTTTTAATATGATTTGATTCTACCCACATCTACTAAATGTTTTTCAATGTCATTTGTCACATCCACAACTACTAAATGTTTTTTTAATGTGATTTGATTCTACCCACATCCACAGATACTTAGTGTTTTTAATGTGATTTAATTCTACCCACCCCTACAACTACTAAGCGTTTTTTTAATGTGATTTGATTCTACCAACATCTACAACTACTAAGTGTTTTTAATGTGATTTGATTCTACCAACATCTACTACTACGAAGTGTTTTAATATGATTTGATTCAAACCCACATCTACAGCTACAAAGTGTTTTGTAATGTGATTTGATTCAACCCACATCCACAACTACTAAGTGTTTTTAATGTGATTTGAGTCTACCCACATCTACAACTACTAAGTGTTTTAATGTGATTTGATTCAAACCCACATCTACAGCTACTAAGTGTTTTGTAATGTGATTTGATTCAACCCACATCTACAACTACAAAGTGTTTTTAATGTGATTTATTTCTACCCACCCCTAGAACTACTAAGTGATTTTTAATGTGATTTCATTCTACACACATCTACAACTACAAAGTGTTTTTAATGTGATTTGATTCTACCACATCCACAACTACTAAGTTTTTTTTTAATGTGATATGATTCTACACACATCTACAACTACTAAATGTTTTTTAATGTGATTTGATTGTACCCACATCCATAACTACTAAGTTTTTTTTAATGTGATTTCATTCTACCCACATCTACTCATTGTTTTTTAATGTGATTTGATTCTACCCACATCTACAACTACTAAATGTTTTTAATGTGATTTGATTCTACCCACATCTACAACTACTAAGTTTTTTTAATGTGATTTCATTCTACCCACATCTACTCAATGTTTTTTAATGTGATTTGATTTTACCCGCATCCACAACTACTAAGTGTTTTTAATGTGATTTGATTCTACCCACATCCACAACTACTAAATGTTTTAAATGTGATTTGATTCTACCCACATCCACAATTACTAAATGTTTTAAATGTGATTTCATTCTATCCACATCTACAACTACTAAGTTTTTTTAATGTGATTTGATTCTATCCACATCTACAACTACTAAATGTTTTTTTAATGTGATTTGATTCTACCCACATCTACAACTACTAAATGTTTTTAATGTGATTTGATTCTACCCACATCTACAGCCACTCAATGTTTTTTAATGTGATTTGATTCTTCCCACAACTACAACTACTAAATGCTTTTAATGTGATTTGATTCTACACACATCTACTAAATGTTTTTAATGTGATTTGATTCTACCCACATCCACAACTACTAAGTGTTTTTAATGTGATTTGATTCTACCCACATCTACAACTACTAAGTTTTTTTTAATGTGATTTCATTCTACCAACATCTACTCAATGTTTTTTTAATGTGATTTGGTTCTACCCACATCTACAACTACTAAGTGTTTTTAATATGATTTGATTCTACCCACATCTACTAAATGTTTTTCAATGTCATTTGTCACATCCACAACTACTAAATGTTTTTTTAATGTGATTTGATTCTACCCACATCCACAGATACTTAGTGTTTTTAATGTGATTTAATTCTACCCACCCCTACAACTACTAAGCGTTTTTTTAATGTGATTTGATTCTACCAACATCTACAACTACTAAGTGTTTTTAATGTGATTTGATTCTACCAACATCTACTACTACGAAGTGTTTTAATATGATTTGATTCAAACCCACATCTACAGCTACAAAGTGTTTTGTAATGTGATTTGATTCAACCCACATCCACAACTACTAAGTGTTTTTAATGTGATTTGAGTCTACCAACATCTACAACTACTAAGTGTCTTAATGTGATTTGATTCTACCCACATCTACAACTACTAAGTGTCTTAATGTGATTTGATTCTACCTACATCTACAACTACTAAGTGTCTTAATGTGATTTGATTCTACCCACATCTACAACTACTAAGTGTCTTAATGTGATTTGATTCTACCCACATCTACAACTACTAAGTGTCTTAATGTGATTTGATTCTACCCACATCTACAACTACTAAGTGTTTTAATGTGATTTGATTCTACCTACATCTACAACTACTAAGTGTCTTAATGTGATTTGATTCTACCCACATCTACAACTACTAAATGGTTTTAATGTGATTTGATTCTACCCACATCCACAACTACTAAGTGTTTTTAATGTGATTTGATTCTACCTACATCTACAACTACTAAGTGTTTTAATGTGATTTGATTCTATCCACATCTACAACTACTAAATGTTTTTTTAATGTGATTTGATTCTACCGACATCTACAACTACTAAGTGTTTTAATGTGATTTGATTCTACCGACATCTACAACTACTAAGTGTTTTAATGTGATTTGATTCTACCCACATCTAGACCTACAAAGTGTTTTTTTAATGTGATTTGATTCTACCCACATCTACATCTATTAAATGTTTTTTTAATGTGATTTGATTCTACCCACATCTAGACCTACTAAGCGGTTTTTTAATGTGATTTGATTCTACCCACATCTAGACCTACTAAGCGGTTTTTTAATGTGATTTGATTCTACCCCCATCTACATCTATTAAATGTTTTTTTAATGTGATTTGATTCTACCCACATCTAGACCTACTAAGCGGTTTTTAATGTGATTTGATTCTACCCACATCTACAACTACTAAATGTTTTTTATGTGATTTGATTCTACACATATCTACAACTTCTAAGTGGGTTTTTTAATATGATTTGATTCTACTCACATCTACAACTACTAAATGTTTTTTTATGTGATTTGATTCTGCCCACATCTACAGCTACTCAATGTTTTTAATGTGATCTGATTCTACTCACATCTACAACTACTAAGTGTTTTTAATGTAATTTGATTCGACCCGCATCCACAGCTACTAAGTGGTTTTTTTAATGTGATTTGATTCTACCAACATCTACAACTACTAAGTGGTTTTTTTTAATGTGATTTGATTCTACCAACATCTACAACTACTAAGTGGTTTTTTTAATATGATTTGATTCTATCAACATCTACAACTACTAAGTGGCTTTTTTAATGTGATTTGATTCTACCCACATCCACAACTACTAAGTGTTTTTGTAATGTGATTTTATTCTACCCACATCTACAACTACTAAATGTTTTTAATGTGATTTGAATATACCCACATCTACAACTACTAAGTGTTTTTTTCAATGTGATTTTATTCTACCTACATCTACAAGTACTAAGTGTTTTTAATGTGATTTGATTCTACCCACATCCACAACTACTAAGTGTTTTAAATGTGATTTGATTCTACCCACATCCACAATTACTAAATGTTTTAAATGTGATTTCATTCTATCCACATCTACAACTACTAAGTTTTTTTTAATGTGATTTGATTCTATCCACATCTACAACTACTAAATGTTTTTTTAATGTGATTTGATTCTACCCACATCTACAACTACTAAATGTTTTTAATGTGATTTGATTCTACCCACATCTACAGATACTCAATGTTTTTAATGTGATTTGATTCTTCCCACAACTACAACTACTAAATGCTTTTAATGTGATTTGATTCTACACACATCTACTAAATGTTTTTTTAATGTGATTTGATTCTACCCACATCCACAACTACTAAGTGTTTTTAATGTGATTTGATTCTACCCACATCTACAACTACTAAGTTTTTTTAATGTGATTTTATTCTACCCACATCTACTCAATGTTTTTTTAATGTGATTTGGTTCTACCCACATCTACAACTACTAAGTGTTTTTAATATGATTTGATTCTACCCACATCTACTAAATGTTTTTCAATGTCATTTGTCACATCCACAACTACTAAATATTTTTTTAATGTGATTTGATTCTACCCACATCCACAAATACTTAGTATTTTTAATGTGATTTGATTCTACCTACATCTACAACTACTAAGTGTTTTTAATGTGATTTCATTCTACCACTATCCACAACTACTAAGTGTTTTTAATGTGATTTGATTCTACCCACATGTACAACTGCTAAGTGTTTTTAATGTGATTTGATTCTATCCACATCTACAACTACTAAGTGTTTTAATGTGATTTGATTCTACCCACATCTACAACTACTAAGTGTTTTTAATGTGATTTGATTCTAACATATACAACTACTAAATGTGATTTGATTCATCTACAACTACTAAGTGTCTTAATGTGATTTGATTCATCTACAACTACTAAGTGTCTTAATGTGATTTGATTCTACCCAACATCTACAACTACTAAGTGTCTTAATGTGATTTGATTCTACCCACATCTACAACTACTAAGTGTTTTAATGTGATTTGATTCTACCTACATCTACAACTACTAAGTGTCTTAATGTGATTTGATTCTACCCACATCTACAACTACTAAATGGTTTTAATGTGATTTGATTCTACCCACATCCACAACTACTAAGTGTTTTTAATGTGATTTGATTCTACCTACATCTACAACTACTAAGTGTTTTAATGTGATTTGATTCTATCCACATCTACAACTACTAAATGTTTTTTTAATGTGATTTGATTCTACCGACATCTACAACTACTAAGTGTTTTAATGTGATTTGATTCTACCGACATCTACAACTACTAAGTGTTTTAATGTGATTTGATTCTACCCACATCTAGATCTACAAAGTGTTTTTTTTAATGTGATTTGATTCTACCCACATCTACATCTATTAAATGTTTTTTTAATGTGATTTGATTCTACCCACATCTAGACCTACTAAGTGGTTTTTTAATGTGATTTGATTCTACCCACATCTAGACCTACTAAGCGGTTTTTTAATGTGATTTGATTCTACCCCCATCTACATCTATTAAATGTTTTTTTAATGTGATTTGATTCTACCCACATCTAGACCTACTAAGCGGTTTTTAATGTGATTTGATTCTACCCACATCTACAACTACTAAATGTTTTTTATGTGATTTGATTCTACACATATCTACAACTTCTAAGTGGTTTTTTTTAATATGATTTGATTCTACTCACATCTACAACTACTAAATGTTTTTTTATGTGATTTGATTCTGCCCACATCTACAGCTACTCAATGTTTTAATGTGATCTGATTCTACTCACATCTACAACTACTAAGTGTTTTTAATGTAATTTGATTCGACCCGCATCCACAGCTACTAAGTGGCTTTTTTAATGTGATTTGATTCTACCAACATCTACAACTACTAAGTGGGTTTTTTTAATGTGATTTGATTCTACCAACATCTACAACTACTAAGTGGTTTTTTTAATGTGATTTGATTCTATCAACATCTACAACTACTAAGTGGGTTTTTTAATGTGATTTGATTCTATCAACATCTACAACTACTAAGTGGGTTTTAATGTGATTTGATTCTACCAACATCTACAACTACTAAGTGGGTTTTTTTAATGTGATTTGATTCTACCAACATCTACAACTACTAAGTGGGTTTTTTAATGTGATTTGATTCTACCAACAACTACAACTACTAAGTGGTTTTTTTAATGTGATTTGATTCTATCAACATCTACAACTACTAAGTGGCTTGCTTTTTTAATGTGATTTGATTCTACCCACATCCACAACTACTAAGTGTTTTTTAATGTGATTTGATTCTACCCACATCCACAACTACTAAGTGTTTTTGTAATGTGATTTTATTCTACCCACATCTACAACTACTAAGTGTTTTTAATGTGATTTGAATATACCCACATCTACAACTACTAAGTGTTTTTTTCAATGTGATTTTATTCTACCTACATCTACAAGTACTAAGTGTTTTTAATGTGATTTGATTCTATCCACATCTACAACTACTAAATGTTTTTTTTAATGTGATTTGATTCTACCGACATCTACAACTACTAAGTGTTTTTAGTGTGATTTGATTCTACCCACATATACAACTACTAAGTGTTTTTTAATGTGATTTGATTCTACCAACATCCACAACTACTAAGATGGTCTTGGGAGTTTAGGTAGAGTGCTTTAAGACTGCCTGGACTGCCGTGTGAACGTGCATATAGTGTCGTGAAGGACCTCATTTCGACTGACCGTCTCCAATTGGACTAGGCGTCGATCCACCCACCTGGACCAAAGTGAGGGGGGAGGGTAGAGATGTCATCTGAAAAAAAATCGAGAAAATATTTCAACCTCGTGGGGTGGAATCCATGACCTTTCGATTGAAAGGCCGACACCTTGTCTCTGGACTACCGAGTACCCTCGCCAAGTGGTGCGACGTCTACTGGTTGGCCTAGCTGTTTGCGCCTCGGTCAGGTGGGAAATGATGTCTTTCCCAAGAAACACACCGTTTGGACTCGAACCCATGACCTGACGATCCCAAGTCAGACAGCCTAACCACTGGACCACCGACGAGTGTTGACGGTATTTCCCATCTTAATCCAACGCAATAGCGCTGTATTTCAATTATCCTGTGTTTCCTCGCTTCTATTTCTTTTTTTTCTTTTTTTTTCTTTCTTTATCAGTTCCCATTCTACCTTACCGTGTAAGGGGTTTAGATGCCCGACATGATCTTTCTCCAGGCTGCCCTGAACTGACATTTTTTGTTTCCTTCCATGAAAGTTAAATGTCTTTGCTTCAATGCCTCTTTCATATCTTCTTCCCACTGATTCAAACCCCACGATTGGCACACGTGGGGGGTTTACTTCACAAAGTTGTACTCTTATGAAAGGTACTTCACTCTACTTTCATCACTTAACTCATGAGTAAATGAGTATCCATGTAGAGAAAGATCTTGTTCGATTGTTAGTACGAAAAGACGAACATGTTTGTGTACTGAATACTCCTCAGGGAGTTGAGAAGGACTTTGAATAAAATGGCCTGCCGGGAGATAATTTATGTACAATTCATTAGTCTGCACCTGTACGGGGCTACCGACTATATGTACAATTGATTAGCCTGCACCTGTACGGGGCTACCGATTATATGTACAATTGATTAGCCTGCACCTGTACGGGGCTGCCGACTATATGTACAATTGATTAGCCTGCACCTGTACGGGGCTACCGACTATATGTACAATTGATTAGTCTGCACCTGTACGGGGCTACCGACTATATGTACAATTGATTAGCCTGCACCTGTACGGGGCTACCGACTATATGTACAATTGATTAGCCTGCACCTGTACGGGGCTACCGACTATATGTACAATTGATTAGCCTGCACCTGTACGGAGCTACCGACTATATGTACAATTGATTAGCCTGCACCTGTACGGGGCTACCGACTATATGTACAATTGAATAGCCTGCACTTGTACGGGGCTACCGACTAAATGTACAATTTTAAAAAAAAAATTTTTTTATCTATTTATTTTTTTTTTTTAATTTTTAGTTATTTTTTAAAAATCTTTTGTGTGTGTGTGTTACATTTAATTGAAATTTCGTCAAAACATTGAATGAAGGCATTATTTCAGATATTCAAGTATTTAAGTTGAAAATAAAAACAATAATTCTTGAAACATCATCAATGCATCTCTATCGAAGTCGAACTTGCTTTGAATGAATATATTCACAAATATGCAAATAAAGGGCAAAGAGCAATGACATCCGAGTGAGGAATCAGCAATCAAACCATGGCAAATTGGTAATAATCTGAGAATTACAAAACATTATTAAGAAAATGTTAACATGAAAAGGTATGCATATTATTGGCTATACAAGTCGTGGGTTCCAGAACTTGTTTCGTCTCTGTCTTGCTTTCTATAGATTATAGATGCAATGTTTTGAAGAACAATTAATTAGGTTGCACTTGTACAGGGCTACCGACTATATGTACAATTGATTAGCCTGCACCTGTACGGGGCTATCGATTATATGTACAATTGATTAGCCTGCACCTGTACGGGGGCTACCGACTATATGTACAATTGATTAGCCTGCACCTGTACGGGGCTACCGACTATATGTACAATTGATTAGCCTGCACCTGTACGGGGCTACCGACTATATGTACAATTGATTAGCCTGCACCTGTACGGGGCTACCGACTATATGTACAATTGATTAGCCTGCACCTGTACGGGGCTATCGATTATATGTACAATTGATTAGCCTGCACCTGTACGGGGCTACCGACTATATGTACAATTGATTAGCCTGCACCTGTACGGGGCTACCGACTATATGTACAATTGATTAGCCTGCACCTGTACGGGGCTACCGACTATATGTACAATTGATTAGCCTGCACCTGT
>JAXRKP010000128.1:400000-425000 GCA_037039925.1 Doris montereyensis | reverse complement strand
TAGTTGTTGTTGTTGTTCATTGTTGTTCATAGTTGTTCATAGTTGTTGTTGTTTTTCATTGTTGTTCTTAGTTGTTCTTGTTGTCCATTGTTGTTGTTCATTGTTGTTCATTGTTGTTGTTGTTGTTCATTGTTGTTTATTGTTGTTCATAGTTGTTGTTGTTGTTCATTGTTGTTGTTCATTGTTGTTCATAGTTGTTGTTGTTGTTGTTGTTGTTGTTGTTGTTGTTGTTCATTATTGTTGTTCATTGTTGTTGTTTATTTGTTGTTGTTCATTTTTGTTGTTCATTGTTGTTGTTCATTGTTGTTCATAGTTGTTGTTGTTGTTCATTGTTGTTCATAGTTGTTGATGTTGTTCATTGTTGTTCATAGTTGTTGTTGTTGTTTATTGTTGTTCATAGTTGTTGTTGTTGTTCATTGTTGTAGTTCATTTTTGTTCTTAGTTGTTGTTGTTCATTATTGTTGTTTATTTTTTGTTGGTCATCGTTGTCGGTCATCGTTGCTGTTGTTAATTGTTGTTGTTCATTGTTATTGTTCATAGTTATTGTTGTTGTTGTTCATTGTTGTTGTCCATTGTTGTTCATTGTTGTTGTTCATTATTGTTCATAGTTGTTGTTGTTGTTCATTATTGTTGTTCATTGTTGTTGGTCATCGTTGTTGGTCATCGTTGCTGTTGTTAATTGTTGTTGTTCATGGTTGTTCCTAATTGTTGTTGTTCATTGTTGTTCATAATTGTTGTTGTTCATTGTTGTTCATAATTGTTGTTGTCGTTGTTGTTGTCAATTGTTGTTGTTGTTGTTGTTGTTGTTGTTCATTGTTGTTGTTGTTCATTGTTGTTGTTGTTCATTGTTGTTCTTGTTCATTGTTGTTGTTGTTGTTGTTCATTGTTGTTGTTGTTCATTGTTGTTGTTCATTGTTGTTCATAGTTGTTGCTGTTGTTTATTGTTGTTGTTCTTGTTCATTGTTGTTGTTGTTATTCATTGTTGTTGGTCATCGTTGCTGTTGTTCATTGTTGTTCCTAGTTGTTGTTGTTGTTCATTGTTGTTGTTCAGTGTTACTGTTGTTGTTGTTGTTGTTCATTGTTGTTGTTGTTGTTGTTGTTCATTGTTGTTGTTGTTGTTGTTGTTCATTTTTGTTGTTTTTGTTGTTCATTGTTGTTGCCGTTCATTATTCTTGTTGGTCATCATTTCAGTTGTTCATTGTTGTTCTTAGTTGTTGTTGTTGTTCATTGTTGTTGTTCATTGTTGTTTATAGTTGTTGTTGGTGTTCATTGTTTTTGTTCAGTGTTATTTATTGTTGTTCTTCATTGTTGTTGTTCAGTGTTGTTGTTGTTGTTGGTGGTGGTGCTTATTTTGTTGTTTGTTGTTGCTCATCGTTGTTGTTGTTGTTGTTGATCATTGTTGTTAATCGTTGTTGTTGTTGTTGTTCCTCGTTGTTGTTGTTTATTGTTGTTCATCTTTGTTGTTGCTCATCGTTGTTCATCGTTGTTGTTGTTGTTTATTGTTGTTTGTTGTTGTTCATCGTTGTTGTTTATTGTTGTTATTGTTGTTCATCGTTGTTGTTGTTGTTCATCGTTGTTATTGTTGTCGTTGTTGTTGTAATTCATCGTTGTTTTTGTTGTTGTTGTTGTAATTCATCGTTGTTTTTGTTGTTGTTGTAATTCATCGTTGTTTTTGTTGTTGTTGTTGTAATTCATCGTTGTTTTTGTTGTTGTTGTTGTAAGTCATCGTTGTTTTTGTTGTTCATCGTTGTTTTTGTTGTTCATCGTTGTTTTTGTTGTTCATTGTTGTTTTTGTTGTCCATCGTTGTTTTTGTTGTTGTTATAATTCATCGTTGTTTTTGTTGTTCATCGTTGTTTTTGTTGTTTGTAATTCATCGTTGTTTTTGTTGTTGTAATTCATCGTTGTTTTTGTTGTTGTTGTTGTAAGTCATCGTTGTTTTTGTTGTTACTCGTTGTTTTTGTTGTTCATCGTTGTTTTTGTTGTTCATTGTTGTTTTTGTTGTCCATCGTTGTTTTTGTTGTTGTTGTAATTCATCGTTGTTTTTGTTGTTCATCGTTGTTTTTGTTGTTTGTAATTCATCTTTGTTTTTGTTGTTGTTGTAATTCATCGTTGTTTTTGTTATGTTGTTGTAATTCATCGTTGTTTTTGTTGTTGTTGTTGTAATTTATCGTTGTTTTTGTTGTTGTTGTTATGGTTATTCATAGTTGTTTTTGTTGTTGTTGTAATTCATCGTTGTTTTTGTTGTTGTAATTCATCGTTGTTTTTGTTGTCCATCGTTATTTTTGCTGTTCATCGTTGTTTTTTTTGTTCATCGTTGCTGTTGTTGTTCATCGTTGTTGTTGTTGTTCATCGTTGTTGTTGTTGTTCATCGTTGTTGTTGTTTTTGTTCATCGTTGTTGTTGTTGTTGTTCATCGTTGTTGTTGTTGTTCATCGTTGTTGTTGTTGTTCATCGTTGTTGTTTTTGTTGTTCATCGTTGTTGTTTTTGTTGTTCATCGTTGTTGTTTTTGTTGTTCATCGTTGTTGTTGTTGTTCATCGTTGTTGTTTTTGTTGTTCATCGTTGTTTTTGTTGTCATCGTTGTTGTTGTTGTTATTCATCGTTATTTTTGTTGTTCATCGTTGTTGTTGTTTTTGTTGTCTATCGTTGTTGTTTTTGTTGTTCATCGTTGTTGTTGTTTTTGTTGTCCATCGTTGTTGTTTTTGTTGTTCATCGTTGTTGCTGTTGTTCATCGTTGTTTTTGTTGTTCATCGTTGTTGTTGTTGTTCATCGTTGTTCTTGTTGTTCATCGTTGTTGTTTTTGTTGTTCATCGTTGTTGTTTTTGTTGTTCATCGTTGTTGTTTTTGTTGTTCATCGTTGTTGTTGTTTTTGTTGTCCATCGTTGTTGTTTTTGTTGTTCATCGTTGTTGCTGTTGTTCATCGTTTTTGTTGTTGTTCATCGTCGTTGTTGTTGTTGTTCATTGTAGTTGTTTTTTGTTGTTCATCGTTGTTGCTTTTGTTGTTGTTGTTTTTGTTCTTGTTGTTTTTGTTGTTCATCGTTATTGTTTTTGTTGTTGTTGTTTTTGTTGTTGTTGTTTTTGTTGTTGTTGTTTTGGTGTTGTTGTTATTTTTGTTGTTGTTGTTTTTGTTGTTTTTGTTGTTGTCGTTTTTTATTGTTGTTGTGTTTGTTGTTGTTTTTGTTGTTGTTGTCGTTTTTTATTGTTGTTGTGTTTGTTGTTGTTATTTTTGTTGTTGTTGTTTTTGTTGTTTTTGCTGTTGTTGTTTATATTGTTGTCGTTTTTGTTTTTGTTGTTGTTGTGTTTGTTGTTGTTGTTTTTGTTGTTCATCGTTGTTTTTGTTGTTGTTGTTGTAATTCATCGTCGTTTTTGTTGTTGTTGTTGTAATTCATCGTTGTTTTTGTTGTTGTTTTTGTAATTCATCGTTGTTTTTGTTGTTGTTGTAATTCATCGTTGTTTTTGTTGTTGTTGTAATTCACCGTTGTTTTTGTTGTCCATCGTTATTTTTGCTGTTCATCGTTGTTTTTGTTGTTCATCGTCGTTTTTGTTGTTTATCGTTGTTTTTGCTGTTCATCGTTGTTGTTGTTGTTCATCGTTGTTTTTATTGTTCATCGTTGTTGTTGTTGTTCATCGTTGTTGTTGTTGTTCATCGTTGTTTTTATTGTTCATCGTTGTTTTTGTTGTTCATCGTTGTTGTTGTTGTTCATCGTTGTTGTTGTTTTTGTTCATCGTTGTTGTTTTTGTTGTTCATCGTTGTTGTTTTTGTTGTTCATCATTGTTGTTTTTGTTGTTCATCGTTGTTGTGGTTGTTCATCGTTGTTGTTGTTCATCGTTGTTGTTGTTGTTGTTGTTCATCGTTGTTGTTGTTGTTGTTCATGGTTGTTGTTGTTTTTGTTCATCGTTGTTGTTTTTGTTGTTCATCGTTGTTTTTGTTGTTCATCGTTGTTGTTGTTGTTATTCAGCGTTGTTTTTGTTGCTGTTCATCGTTGTTGTTTTTGTTGTTCATCGTTGTTGTTGTTTTTGTTCATCGTTGTTGTTGTTGTTGTTCATCGTTGTTTTTGTTGTTCATCGTTGTTGTTGTTGTTTTTGTTGTTCATCGTTGTTGTTGTTGTTGTTCATCGTTGTTTTTGTTGTTCATCGTTGTTGTTGTTGTTGTTCATCGTTGTTGTTGTTTTTGTTGTTCATCGTTGTTGTTGTTGTTGTTTTTGTTGTTCATCGTTTTGTTTTGTTATATTTGTTCATCGTTCTTGTTGTTTTTGTTGTTCATCGTTGTTGTTGTTGTTGTTCATCGTTGTTGTTGTCTTTGTTGTTCATCGTTGTTGTTGTTTTTGTTGTTCATCGTTGTTGTTGTTATTGTTATTCATCGTTCTTGTTGTTTTTGTTGTTCATCGTTGTTGTTGTTTTTGTTGTTCATCGTTGTTGTTGTTTTTGTTGTTCATCGTTGTTGTTGTTTTTGTTGTTCATCGTTGTTGTTGTTTTTGTTGTTCATCGTTGTTGTTGTTGTTCATCGTTGTTTTTGTTGTTCATCGTTGTTGTTGTTGTTGTTGTTCATCGTTGTTGTTGTTTTTGTTCATCGTTGTTGTTGTTGTTCATCGTTGTTGTTGTTGTTCATCGTTGTTGTTGTTGTTCATCGTTGTTTTTGTTGTTCATCATTGTTGTTGTTGTTCATCGTTGTTTTTGTTGTTCATCATTGTTGGTGTTGTTCATCGTTGTTTTTGTTGTTCATCGTTGTTGTTGTTGTTCATCTTAGTTGTTTTTGTTGTTGTTGTTTTTGTTCATGTTGTTTTTGTTGTTCTTCGTTGTTGTTTTTGTTCTTGTTGTTTTTGTTGTTCATCGTCGTTTTTGTTGTTCATCGTCGTTTTTGTTGTTCATCGTCGTTTTTGTTGTTCATCGTTGTTGTTTTTGTTGTTGTTGTTTTTGTTATTGTTGTTGTTGTTGTTGTTGTTATTGTTGTTTTTGTTGTTGTTTTTGTTGTTGTTGTTTTTGTTATTGTCGTTTTTTTATTGTTGTTGTTGTTTTGCTGTTGTTGTTTTTGTTGTTGTCGTTTTTGTTTTTGTTGTGTTTGTTGTTGTTGTTTTTGTTGTCATCGCTGTTGTTTTTGTTGTTTTTTGTTGTTGTTCATCGGTGTTGTTTTTGTTGTTGATCGTTGTTGTTTTTGTTGTTGTTTTTGTTGTTCATCGTTGTTGTTTTTGTTGTTCATCGTTGTTGTTGTTGTTGTTCATCGTTGTTGTTGTTGTTGTTCATCGTTGTTGTTGTTTTTGTTGTTCATCGTTGTTGTTGTTGTTGTTGTTCATCGTTGTTGTTGTTTATCGTTGTTGTTGTTGTTCATCGTTGTCGTCGTAGTTATTATTGTTGTGGTTGTTGGTGTTAGAAATAAGAAAGACGTTTGCCTCTCTTTCTTCATGATATTATCTTAATTAGGACATGAACAGGTATCAGACTATGCCTAACAAAAACAACTACCCTTGTTAGTTTGTCTGTTCAATGCAACCAAAAATACCTCTGATCCCAGCTCATTCCCTAAACAGTTGGAAAAACTTTGAATCAGCTTAATATCGTATCCCTTAGGATATTGGGGGGGTCGGGGGGGGGGTCAGGGGCAAGGCGATGTAAAATCGATGTGAGTGAGCAAGATATTCAGTAAAGACAAACAGTGAGGGAATCAAGGGGCATATCGACAATGAAGGATAATGACAATAAAATAATACTAAAGTTAAAGCCCCATAGGAACAAAGACGATACAAATACAGGGAATAGACAGAAACAAAATATTTGGCCACCATGGGGATTGAACCCGCGACGTCTGTGTCGCCACACATCGCCTTGCCATGAAAAGAAAGCGCACCACCAACCAAGCTAACAACTAGTATTAGTTAACTACGCTCCTTAGCTTGGTTGGTACCACGCTTTCTTTTCATGTCGGGGCGATGAGTGCCGGCGCAGAGGTCGTTGATTCAAACCTCATGGTGATCAATACTTTTTTCTGTCTAGTCCTAGTATTTGTCTCGTTCTAGCCAGGAAATGATTATTGTGTTCTGTTCGGCTTCAAGCTATTGAAACAGGGATAAGCTCCGGCTCTATGGGCCGTAACGGCCTTGAAATAACTTTACTTTACTTACTCTAGACTAGGGAGATACTTGTACGCTAAAATTAAAAAACTGTAATTTAGACATTGCAGGACTGAGGAGATGAATGGCTCACGCACAATGGTGAAAGATACCCCGAAGCAACATTTTTGGGGAAAGCCGACCGTCTTTCTGTACTACGACATTGCTATGTGAAACTGCATAAAACCATACTATCAAACCGGAAAGATTGGACGAGACAACCCCAAATAAAAACAAGGATTAATCGCAAAGAAAATGGATTGATATTGATTGATTGATTGCAATGTGCTCACTCCATCATGTGTGGTGATTTCAGTGTGGATTGGGAGGAAATAAAAAAGGCCATTGATTGATATAAACGAGTGAAAGAAAGGAAACATGGCTGCCATGCAGCATCACCTGCGAGCAACCCATGAAGGAAAAATGAGCACTGATAAGAGACAAACACAAGTCAATAATTTTGCCCATAATATACTAAAGGTCGGACATGGAACATAGATCTACACCTCCGTGTAACTTTGAACATAGATCTACACCTCCGTGTAACATGGAACATAGATCTACACCTCCGTGTAACATGGAACATAGATCTACACCTCCGTGTAACATGGAACATAGATCTACACATCCGTGTAACATGGAACATAGATCTACACATCCGTGTAACATGGAACATAGATCTACACCTCCGTGTAACATGGAACATAGATCTACATCCGTGTAACATGGAACATAGATCTACACCTCCGTGTAACATGGAACATAGATCTACACCTTCGTGTAACATGGAACATAGATCTACACATCCGTGTAACATGGAACATAGATCTACACCTCCGTGTAACATGGAACATAGATCTACACATCCGTGTAACATGGAACATAGATCTACACCTCCGTGTAACATGGAACATAGATCTACACCTTCGTGTAACATGGAACATAGATCTACACCTCCGTGTAACATGGAACATAGATCTACACATCCGTGTAACATGGAACATAGATCTACACCTCCGTGTAACATGGAACATACACCTCCGTGCACCATTGAACCTACACCTCAGTGTAACATTGAACATACATCTCAGTGTAACATTGAACATACATCTCAGTGTAACATTGAACATACATCTCAGTGTAACATTTAACACATACCTCAGTGTAACATTGAACATACACCTCAGTGTAACATTGAACACACACCTCAGTGTAACATTGAACATACACCTCAGTGTAACATTGAACATACACCTCAGTGTAACGTTGAACATACACCTCAGTGTAACATTGAACATACACCTCAGTGTAACATTGAACATACACCTCAGTGTAACGTTGAACATACACCTCAGTGTAACATTGAACCTACACCTCAGTGTAACATTGAACATACACCTCAGTGAAACATTGAACATACATCTCAGTGTAACATTGAACATACATCTCAGTGTAACATTGAACACATACCTCAGTGTAACATTGAACATACACCTCAGTGTAACATTGAACATACACCTCAGTGTAACATTGAACACACACATCAGTGTAACATTGAACCTACATCCCAGTGTAACATTGAACATACACTTCGATGTAACATTGAACCTACACCTGAGTGTAACATTGAACATACACCTCAGTGTAACATTGAACATACGCCTCAGTGTAACATTGAACATATATCTCAGTGTAACATTAAACATACAGCTCAGTGTAACATTGAGGCAACATTATATTGATGTAACGTATACATCGAATTCGAAATGTTTATAATACCTTGTAAAGAGGCGTCACTGTGTACACGTCGCATATAATAATGATAATAATAATAATAATAATGATAATAATAATAATAAAATTAATAATAATAAAAATAATTATAATAATAATAATAATAATGATAATAATAATAATAATAATAATAATAATAATAATAATAATAATAATAATAATAATAATAATAATAATAATAATAATAAAAATAATAATAATAATAATAATGATAATAATAATAATAATGATAATAATAATAATAATAATAATAATAATAATAATAATAATAATAATAATAATAATAATAATAATAATAATAATAATGATAATAATAATAATAATAATGATAATAATAATAATAATGATAATAATAATAATAATAATAATAATAATAATAATAATAATAATAATAATAATAATAATAATGATAATGATAATGATAATGATAACGATAACGATAATGATAATAATAATAATAATAATAATAATAATAATAATAAGAAGAAGAAGAATAAGAATAATAATAATAATAATGATAATGATAATGATAATGATAATGATAACAATAACGATAATGATAATGATAATGATAATGATAATAGTAATAATAATAATAATAATAATAATAATAATAATAATAATAGTAATAATAATAATAATAATAATAATAATAATAATAATAATAATAATAATAATAATAGTAATAGTAATAATAACAATAATAATAATAATAATAATAATAATAATAATAATAATAATAATAATAATAATAATAATAATAATAATAATAATAATAATAATAATAATAATAATAATAATAATAATAATAATAATAATAATAATAATAATAATCTTTATTGTCCAAAGAAACTTTTGGCTTGATTTACATAGATGCTGCTTAAAAGGAAAGAAATTAATTGAAACGGGCATTTTGTGACCCCACCCCCTTTCAAATACCTAAGGAGGGGGGAGAGCGAAAAGACAAAAAAGACTTAAACCGTTACGAGGTGAAGAAAAAGTAAAAACATAATAACAACGTAAGCAAATAACAAATAAAACACAAACCAAAATCAAAAACGAAACACAAACAAACACAAAACCAAAACTATAAAAAGTTTATCAAAAACGTTATTTTTCATCAAGACTTAATAAGACAAAACAAAAGCACAAAAAAAGAAAACAAAAAGAAGAAAACAAAAAGAAGAAAATAAAAAGCCAATAGCGTAAGAAAACAAACAAAAAACTTCATGAAATTGAATTGGAGAAGGTGGCAAGTTTTCGACTGTGACCCTGTTGAAAGAAAGCCTAATGATGATAGTGACGTCATCAGACTGTCATTACCAGTAATGAGGCAGACGTTGTGCGGTTTGTGGCAGCTGATGCCGCCTCCATGGAGTCGCGGATATTTTGGAAATACTTGATAATGAGAATGGTGGGGGAGGAGGGAAGAGGGGGAAATAATCTCAATTGCTTTATCATAGGAAAGATATAATATATAAGTGCACCCCAAAAAAAGTAATTAGAATAACGAGGATAATATGATTATTAAAATGAAAGAGAAAAAAAGACCAACAGCAACAACCAGCCAGACCTGACCTGCTTTGTCGGTTTCTTTGTGATTTAAATCTACCCTGTTGATCATAAAATTCTGCTGTGATCACAAGAGACATTAGAAGGAAACGGCAAGATGAAACACATGACGATGTGAAAGATTGAAGGGAAAGAGGTAGGACCCAAAAGTACCATCTGTCTACTAACTGCCCTCAATCAAGACTGCAATGCAACTGTAAATGTAAGTCCCATGTCCGGTACTTAGTGTTGAGAGCAGAGTAACCAGGAGTAGAGTCCTGATTTTTCTAGGCGTACGTCATAGTGTGACAGTTTGCCATTGCCATTGCTTTCCACCCCGCCTTTCACTGTCGCCGTGTCTAAACAGACCTCGCTAAGCATTTCGCTGTTATATCGACAAAGGTGCCGGCAAAATTTACCTGGACTGGGAATCGACCTCGAGACTATTGGGTGGTAGTCATGCGCTCTACCGACTGAGATACAGGCGCCTCTGACTGCAACTGAAGACCACAATATAGCAGTTGGCTGTAAAGTCAGACTAAGACATGATAACAGAAATTTAATTCATGACATAAACATAGGCCTAATTCTTCAATTTTCTTTTCCTTTCAGATTATAACAACCTGACCCTTTGATTTTTTTTTAACGTTTTAAAGATTCCAATAGCCACAGTATTTTACATAGAAATATAAATGCATTCGTTTAATTACTGCATTAAGAAATGATTATTTGATTAACAAACTTTTGCCACTTTTGGCCGACTTCCTGTCTTTATCTAATATATAAGAAGGACTTTTAGTCCGTGTCCTCTTAAATGCAGGCTTACTTATGTTACATTATAACTCATCTTCCAGCAGACCGTTTCAATCAAAGCCTTTCTCATGTCGCCTATTTCTACTAGATCTACATGTAGTACTATAAGGTGGCTATACTAACACTAACAGTCCGACAAGATCCTACCCTGCCAAAAAGGTACTCATTCACGCCAGTCAGGAAAACAGCGTCAAGTACCATTCGTCAGAGTGGTATAATGTCCTGAAGAAAAAAAGCCCAAACAAATCCCGTTCCGTTTTATAAACCAGTGTGGTGGTGATTGTAGTATCACAACGCCTTATTGAAAATAGTGCATTGTCTTATTATCCACTCACAGAGTCAAAATGCTTTGATTTTACTAAGTCCATGAGATTGAAACAAAAGCCCTTTTGAGACAAAGACCATTTATAAAAGCAACAGACAAACAAAGACCGTAGACATAATTTCATAACGTCTTTTAATGAATAAGAAGGCGACAAGTCGTCCGGAAATGATCTCAAGAAAGCGTCGACAGACAAAGAATTCTGGATTGATGTCAATAAATTAACGAAAGATAAAGAATCCTGGAATGATCTCAAGAAACGCGAAATACAAAGAATTCCGGAATGATATCAATAAACTGACGAAAAACAAAGAATCATGGAATGATCTCAAGAAACTCACGAATTACAAAGAATCAAGGAAGGATCTCAAGAAATGTGTGAAATACAAAGAATTGTGGAAGGATCTAAAACAAATGGCGAAATACAAAGAATCCTAGGAGGATCTCAAAAGGTTGGCGACATAAAAAGAATTCTGGAAGGATCTCAAAAAGGTTGGCGAAATTCAAAGAACCCTAGAATGATGTCATAACATAGGGAAATAAAAAGAACCCTGGAATGTTGTCAAGAAATTGGCGAATGAAAACAAATTCCAGATTGATGTCAAGAAATTGGCGAATGAAAACAAATTCCGGATTGATGTCAAGAAATTGGCGAAAGACAAAGAACCCGGGATTGATGTAAAAAAAATTGGCGAAATACAAAGAATCCTGGAATGGTCTCAAGAAATTGGCGAAATACAAAGAATCCTGGATTGAAGTCAAGAAATTGGCGAAATACAAAGAATCATGGATTGAAGTCAAGAAATTGGCGAAATACAAAGAATCATGGATTGAAGTCAAGAAATTGGCGAAATACAAAGAATCCTGGATTGAAGTCAAGAAATTGGCGAAATACAAAGAATCCGGAAACGATCTCAAGAAATTGGCAAAATACAAAGAATCATGGATTGAAGTCAAGAAATTGGCGAAATACAAAGAATCCTGGATTGAAGTTAACAAATTGGCGAAATACAAAGAATCCGGAAACGATCTCAAGAAATTGGCAAAATACAAAGAATCATGGATTGAAGTCAAGAAATTGGCGAAATACAAAGAATCCTGAATTGAAGTTAACAAATTGGCGAAATACAAAGAATCCTGGATTGATCTCAGGAAATTGGCAAAATACAAAGAATCCTGGATTGAAGTCAAGAAATTGGCGAAATACAAAGAATCCTGGATTGATCTCAGGAAATTGGCGAAAGACAAAGAATCCTGGATTGAAGTCAAGAAATTGACAAAATACAAAGAATCCTGGATTGAAGTCAAGAAATTGGCGAAATACAAAGAATCCTGGATTGAAGTCAAGAAATTGGCCAAATAAAAAGAATCCTGGATTGAAGTCAAGAAATTGGCGAAATAAAAAGAATCCTGGATTGAAGTCAAGAAATTGGCGAAATAAAAAAGAATCCTGGACTGAAGTCAAGAAATTGGCAAAATACAAAGAATCCGGAAACGATCTCAAGAATTGGCAAAATACAAAGAATCCGGAAACGATCTCAAGAATTGGCAAAATACAAAGAATCCGGAAACGATCTCAAGAATTGGCAAAATACAAAGAATCCGGAAACGATCTCAAGAATTGGCAAAATACAAAGAATCCGGAAACGATCTCAAGAATTGGTAAAATACAAAGAATCCGGAAACGATCTCAAGAATTGGCAAAATACAAAGAATCCTGGACTGAAGTCAAGAATTGGCAAAATACAAAGAATCCTAGATGATCTCAAGAAATTGGCGAAAGACGAACAATCCCGTATCAATCTCAAGAAATTGTTGAAAGACAAAGAATCTTGGAATGATTTCACGAAATTAGCGAAAGACAAGTAAGTGCTGTTTGCTTATTGAAATCTACCCCGTCCACCATATGCGATGACATCATTGTAAACTAAGAGCAAACAGCAAGATAAAAGACCAATGAAAGCAGGAAAGGAAATGACTAGGACCTACCAGTATTCCCTACCAACCGGCCACAGACAAGGAAGCACCATGGAGCACGGTCGTTCAGGGCAATGATGGGTGGCAATATAGTTAGAGAAAATCTTGTCACGAGTGTTAGTACGACAAGCCTAACGGGCTTGTGTACTATATGCTCCTCCGGCAGTTGAGAAGGACTTTGAATGAAATATCCTGCTGGAGGAAACATTATGATATATGGTCGGTGAGCCTACACTTGTGCGGGGTTACGGATTATTAACCCATCTTTTATCTTTATCTTTTATCTTTGTCTTTTATCTTTATCTTTATCTTTATCTTTAATCTTTATCTTTATCTTTTATCTTTATCTTTATCTTTATCTTTTATCTTTATCTTTATCTTTTATCTTTTATCTTTTACCTTTTACCTTTTATCTTTTATCTTTATCTTTTATCTTTTATCTTTTATCTTTTTTATCTTTTATCTTTTATCTTTTATCTTTTATCTTTTATCTTTTATCTTTCTTTTATCTTTTATGTTGATGATAAAATGGGGAATTATTGAGTTTGTTCGATTTCTTTTACTCTTACTATCTTTTACAACAAAAATAGGTAAAGATATTTCTTGCTTGGTTATTTTGTTTTGTTTTGTTGTAGTTTTTTATACGGCAATGGGTATTGGAAAACACTACTTGAATAGATCTGACACTTGCCCATTTCAGAAGAAGTTCATTCCCCTTCTTTTTCGTTTTCCTTTGGGATTTGCAGCTTTAGGCGATGCGAGGGCGGGAATATTTTAGAGGGGATTTATTGCCTTTTGTTGTCTTCTTTTTGGGGGTGAGGTGCGATTGTGTGCCTGTGTGTTATTTGTCTGGATGTGCATGAGTGTGTGTGTGTGTGTGTGTGTGCGCGGGTATATGTGTGTATGTGTGTGTGTGTGTGTGTGTGTGGTGGGGTAAGGGGTGGGAGGCACATTCATGATATTGATTTGGTTTGTTGTTATGTTTGTTGTTTGATAGTTCTTGTTTTGTTGGGAATTCTTTTGTGTTCGCCTTTCCTTCTCGATACGACTTTCGATTTAGTGGAGCGAGGGGGGTGAATTGGTTACTTTTTAAACTTTGAAAATCGTGGTAGTATTGACGTAGACGTCGTTTAAATACTATTTAGACCGTCTGATTCTCGAGGCACGTCGAACGATATCAAGCCAGCAGTGGTACCTTTAAAAACCCCATTAAAATACGTGGGTCTCTCTCTCTCTCTCTCTCTCTCTCTCTCTCTCTCTCTCTCTCTCTCTCTCTCTCTCTCTCTCTCTTCTCTCTCTCTCTCTCTATCTCTCTCTCTCTCTCTCTCTCTCTCTCTCTCTCTCTCTCTCTCTCTCTCTCTCTCTCTCTCTCTCTATCTCTCTCTCTCTCTCTCTCTCTCTCTCTCTCTCTCTCTCTCTCTCTCTCTCTCTCTCTCTCTCTCTCTCTCTCTTTCTCTCTCTCTCTTCTCTCTTTCTCTCTGAAAACTAGTGGAGCGGGTGAGACAAACAGTAGGGGGAGGAGTGAGGGTAGAGGATGATTAATGACAGCGCCATTCGGCAAAAAGTCCAAATGTACTTGGGTAAAACTAAGCTGCCGTCAAAATGTTTTTGACTGATGAGAAAATTGCATTGAATGGCTTCCACAACTGTTTCATCAGCTGGTCATTGATCTGCACAAAATAGCAAAACAGACAAATGCACCAATGTCAATAACAATAAAGTAGACACTATAATAAGGATAAAGATAATACAGTAACAATATCAACAACAACAACAACAACAACATGGGCAACTATAAGAGGCATAATGGTGAGGAAGTGATGGTGAGGATGATTATGATGATGATGATGATGATGATGATGATTATGATGGTCATAACGATGATACTGAGGATGATGATGTTGTTGATGATGATAATGATGATGATTACGATGATCATAACACTAAAGGAAAAGATATTATATGATATGTAAGCCCCTATATGAACAATAACGAGACAAATACAAGGAAAAGACCGAAAACATCTTGGCCACCATGGGGATTGAACCCGCGACCTCTGCGTCGGCACCCATTAGTTAGCTCGGTTAGTAGTAGCACGCTTTGTTTTCATGGCGAGAGATCTTGCTCGGAAAACAAGTTCGAGAAAGTTGGTGTGGCTTGAAGCCATGACCTTTAGGTTGAGAGGTCAACACCTTGCCTTTGGACAACCGAGTAGCTCACACGGAGGATAAATAAAAAGTGAACTTCGATTACGCTGAAAACCCATACCCAGAGTTAAGCGTAGGGTAACCAGGAGTAAAGTCCGTGTGTGTGTATGTGTGTGTGTGTGTTGTTGTTTTGTAAGCATGTGGCATAATGAGGTAGTTTGCCATTACTCTCCACGTCGCTTATTTATGCCTAGCTGGCTGGCCATTTTACCTCTGTGTCGACAGGAGGGTCAGAAAAAAATTGCTCGCACTAGGAATCAAACTCGGATCTCCTGAGTAGTAGTCAAACGCTCTACCGACTAAGCTCTACGTCAAAGAGGGTAGAAGTGAAATTATTAGAAAGATTGAAGACTGATTTTGATTTGATTTGATTTGATTTGATTTGATTTAATTTGATTTGATTTGATTTGATTTACCGACATCAACAACTAAGGCGATCTCGGAGGTCTCGTTACGATTTTTAATTCTGCCCTGACTGACCTGTATACAGCCAAGGGATCTTTAACGTGCACAGTGTTATGATCTCCACATGGGACCTCCTGATTATCGTCCGTTTCCGATGGGACTATGTGTCGATCTACCTACCTGGACCAAGGGGAGAAGATTTTGCTCGAAAAAATCGAGAAAATGTTCAACTGTTGGCGAGGCTCAAACCCACTACCTTTGGGCCGACACAATGCCTCTGGACTATCGAATCCCCCGATTGAAACTTGTAATGTGTGGAATCTTGGATAATTTGTTCACATTCTGACTTGCGTGCACAGTAAAATCAGAAATTCCTTTATAAAACCAGTCGCCCCTACTACCCATTGGTGTCAGAAGTATTAGCTTACAGTAACTGAACACGAACAAAGTAAATTTCGATCTTGTTCGCTCCTAGTTTGACATTTTCCCGAGGTTAAGAGAAATGTAACCATTTAGTTGACACGTTCAGATCTAATCCCCAAAAGTATTTATGAAGATACAATGATGTCCCCAGTATTTTTGACTACCCCAACGTATATAGTCAGTATCCCCGCACAAGTGCAGGCTCACCGGCTGTACATCATTTATCCCCCGCAGGCCATTTCATTCAAAGTCCTTCTGAGCTCCCAGGGAGAGCATACAGTACATGAGCCTGTTAGTTAGGCTTTTCGTACTAACGCTCGAACAATATCTTTCTCTACCTATAGCTGGGTACTCATTTACACCTGAGTCAAATGAGGAAATTAAAGTGAAGTACCTTTACTAAGATTATAAACGTTGTGAAGAAATCCCACCTGTGCCAGTCGTGGGGCTCGAATCAGTGTCGTCGTGATTAGCTCACAACACTGCGGTTCAGCTACAACTACAACGCCTCGAGTAGAATAGAATGAGATAATAATATAACATTTTTAAAAACGAACAAATTTAAGCAAAATTTTAAAGTATATCAATTGTCTAATAATGAAACAATTTGAGAAGACTAAAATTTCACGACTACCAACAAGACAATAGCGGCCATTGATGAATCAGCATGGGGTAGGAACAGGAAGTGTGACGTCGGCATCAACACTAATTGACGTCGTTGATGTCAGGTCACTGGACACTTGAAGAGGGAATGTGTCCCTACACTAACTAGAACAAAAACCAAACAATAGGCGATCGCCAATGTATTATTTAAACACCCCCCTTTGACTCTCACTCTCTGTCTCTGTCTGTCTGTCTGTCTGTCTGTCTGTCTGTCTGTCTGTCTCTCTCTCTCTCTCTCTCTCTCTCTCTCTCTCTCTCTCTCTCTCTCTCTCTTTCTATGTCTGTCTGTCTGTCTCTGTCTCTCTCTCTCCCTCTCTCTTTCTCTCTCTTTCTCTCTCTCTCTCTCTCTCTCTCTCTCTCTCTCTCTCTCTCTCTCTCTCTCTCTCTCTCTCTCTCTCTCTCTCTCTCTCTGTGTGTGTCTCTCTCTCTCCCTCTCTCTCTCTCTCTCTCTCTCTCTCTTGCTCTCATCTATTTGTCAGTCTTACACTGGTTATTATGTTTCCTCTTCCACTTCCACTCACAATCCTCTTTCATTTCAGGATCATCAACTGCACAAGAAGAGAGTCATTCATAATTATTGTGTTTTGATGTTGATCTCCGTAAAATGAATGACGAACTGCAACCGTACATCCATTCGCTTTTGTGTCAACATCGAGTTATTTTCAGCTCACTATAAAGTGCGTTAACTATCAGAACAAAAAGGAAATTTCAATATAAAAAAAACCCACAAAAAAAAAAA
The DNA here is from genome assembly GCA_037039925.1 of Doris montereyensis. Lineage (NCBI taxonomy): Eukaryota > Metazoa > Mollusca > Gastropoda > Nudibranchia > Dorididae > Doris > Doris montereyensis. The sequence continues at coordinate 408,003 of JAXRKP010000128.1, read as the reverse complement.
CAACCCAACGAAACAGCCCACCAGTGACAGATATGATTTTTTTTTAAAGGAACACAATGATGTTGACAAGTTAAGGTTTTTTTGTTGATAACAAATCGATATATCATTGAAATAGAACTTGACATTTATAGTTGTGGCCTAGTTTATAAAAAATGTTTGAAGCCCTATCTGTGAATTTGGCTTATTTCTTTGACTTTGATGAGCTATTCTACTAATTTCTTTTTATCATTTCGACGAGAGGAAGGGGGGGAGGGGAGGGGATGGGTGTGGTAATGCCAAGTGTTTTCCGTTTTGTTTGTTTGTGGCAAGGTAGAGATGAGAGGGCCTCGGCGGTCCAGGGGTAGAGTGTCAGCCTCTAAAAACAACAACCCACCCCCCAAAAAAAAAAAAAAGCAATTACAAAAGCAAGTGAATGCCCCTAGGAAAGGAAGTTCACTCTACTTTCCTCCATTTGTGAATGAGTACCCAGCAATATATATATATATATATATATATATATATATATATATATATATATATATATATATATATATATATATATATATATATATATATATATATATAGAGAGAGAGAGAGAGAGAGAGAGAGAGAGAGAGACAGACAGACAGACAGACAGACAGACAGACAGAGAGAGAGAGAGAGAGAGAGAGAGAGAGAGAGAGAGAGAGAGAGAGAGAGAGAGAGAGAGAGAGAGAGAGAGAGAGAGAGAGATTTTATCAGAGAGCTAGTACGAAAAGTTTACAGACTAGCGTACTGTATACTTTCCCGTGAGTTGAGAAGGACTTTGAAGCAATGGCCTGCTAGGGGGGGGTGATGTACAGTCGGTGAGCTTGCACTTGTGTTGGATACGATCTATAAATCCATCTTTATCTTTTTTTAGAAAAGAAACAAGACAGGAACACATCCATCCGAACCCATTTTCCCTGTTGGAAAAAATGCTTGTGGTCAAATAATTCTTATTACAGTACATTTTTAAAAAGATGAACTGTTCGAGTTTTGAATCTGAGTGTTAACCTGACGTTCCTCATAAAATAAAGGTCACGGACGAACAACCACCACTCCTGCTGCTGTGACTTGGGCCTACTAGAACCGTCCTGAATTGAAGCTTAGCGCGTAGGTTCACTTGACGATTTCTTTTGTCTTGAAGCGCGCGCGTGTCCCCTCTGCGCGTCCTCCGAGCCGAGCGAGGCGCGCGACAGCTTCAGTCGTGACGAAGTTGGTAACGACTTTCTTGCGCGTCCCTCGCCTCCGGGGTCACTCACGCATACGCCGAACACACGACGGTACTTTCTCTTATCTAACACGTCTCCGCTCTTACCTCACTCATGTTCTCCTAAACACGTATGCCTACTCGTTCTACACACAGACACATTTACTCCCTATCCCCATCCACCCACCCACACGAACTCCTACACGCTTGATACCTAAGATTATACCGTTTTTTGACATATGCCGTGTTGAAATAACTTAGGTATAATATCTCGATAATATGTATAGTCCTTTAACTTTCAATTCAACTTGACTTGGGTAGAAAGCAATTAAAGTAAACATGTTGTAATAATCTAGAATTTTATGTTTTGATTTATTTGTTTTCACAATGCCACATAATTGTGTGTGTATATCGTTTGAATGTGAATGCTTTAATTTCATACAACCCTGACGGCTTGAAAAGTCAGGACGTTCTATTTTACTCACTACAGTTAAAATTCAATAAACTAAAAGAATCTGGATAATTTGTCAACCAGTTGACTATTGTCATAATAATAAACTTCAAAATTTCTCTACTTTCTGAGTTTATATGATATCTTATTCAATATCCTTAGTCTACTACACTATATTATCTAGTATATAATTTTGAATAATATAGCGTGGCAGTGTGCTTGTCTTCTGTTGTAATTTTTTAGAGGGGGTATCATTTAAAGTCAAAATTATTTGATAATAAGATATTATAATTATCCTCAAACCTTATAGCCTATATTGTTTGTTATGTACATAAGATTGTGTAAAACACCGCGATAGCTTTTATTAATAATACCGTACAATCTATCGGCAGTTTGGTAAAGTCAAGATGAGTAATAAAATAAGAAAGTGAGTAAAATAAGTAAGTACATCATCTATCTAAGTAAAAGTAAGTAAGTAGACCTAGGCCCCTATTCGAAGTAAAAGCACTTCAACGTGAAATGCATATCTCTCTATTTTCTAGCTCAGGGCTTTGGGATATCTTCAGCCTCCTCAATAATTTGGACACGGGAAAGAAACTATCTTTCAAAGGAGAAATGATTCAAATAAACAAACAAAAAATTGGGATGAACATGTTTCTTTTACCCGTAAATCATCACTTTTTACGATAATATTTAAAATCTAGATTCGGAAGTTAAACATTTTCATTATGCTCGATCTCTCATGAAAACACAGACCGCATTACACATCAGTCAATCCGCATGCACCAAAGTTGCAAGAAGAATAAAGTACTGTCTAGTAAGACAGAAAATTTTAATGCCATTTCGTCATAACGTGGAAAAACGGATTTCGTATGTTTAAACTAGGTTTTCCTTGGACAGAGAGGTACAACTGTTTTTTTACAGCAACTTTAGTTACGCGCAGTGATACACGCGCTGTGAGCAGAGAGATCAACCCTCAGCACAAAGGCCTGGAGAATGCTCGTAACTTTGTCGTAGCATCGGCACTCTCCAAGTGGTCGTGTTGTTTTTTTTTTTCTTGTGTGGCTCGGATTTAAACCATTTTTACCGAGGGGAATAGTTGAGAGTTTCTTTCGGGATGCAAAATCAAGGGCAACATCCCGGAGTAAACCAGCATTGGAACCAGGTTTCCGAAAGGTGAGCAAGCGATGAGTGATGGGGTCGCCATGTTGAGGTGGATTCAAATGCATTGTGTTGTTTTTATCACCGTCCGGTGGTTATGTTCCAACCATGCTTCGCCAATACTAAAGATATAAGACCTCTTGACAATTTTAGTTGTCTCCATGTTACAAGAGTGTTGACATAATCATTGATACTTCAAATAAATACTTTTCTGTATCTGTAGGCATTTGTTTCATTTTATTGATAATTTGGCATTTAATCCTTCATCTATCATCCTTATCAGTAACCTCACTAATGTGTTATCTCTATTCATCGTTGAGTTCAGTGGTCACAGCGGTGAACATGGTTTTGGTCGAGACCCCAAAATATGCATTGACTTTCATTGCCATAATTTCACATCATGTTGAATAGGTTAAGATAGATATATCTATACTATACATAATATTACTAGAGGCTAGGCCTACAGAGATCTAGATCTAGTATAAAAAAGCTAGGTCTAGATCTAGTTCTTTCATTGATAACATGGCTTGGTGTGGGTGCCCAAGTTTAAACTTTCCACAGTGGATAACCTGTTCTGAGTGAATAAAAGCAAGATTTTTTATATTGAGATATGCTGTTAAACATTTCATAAGCCTATCTGAACTGGATTACCCTCGACGTAAGATCTTGGTCTGAGTGTTATTGTTTTTATCGCACTCTAAAAAATTTGGGTTCGTCTTCTTATTTCTAGTCCATCTCTGATGTATGGTCACAAATATTAAATGGAGATAAAAGTAAGAAATAATAATCCAGCTTGTCGTAAGAGAATTTATAATACAGATCGTCCATTTAAAAACAACCATCACCAAACTGTCTTTAAATGAGTTGAGGTCATGTTGTATGACTGGTTGGTGGCAAGTTATTCCACAATCGGATGGCAGATGGGAAGAAGGGTTGTACTGTTGATGATTAATAATCCTCAAATGTGGTTTGCGGTACCGTGCAAATTTGTACCTTCTTTTTTTGAGTGCTGTTATCACGGGTGAGGTATCAGTATCATTGATCTGTTGGCACATCTATTAGTCCACGATTCGATTTCTAAATCAGATTAGATTTAGATTTCTAGAGATCTATCTCTTAATTAAAGTACAGATCTAGAAGGTACCATGTATGGTATTTTTGTTTAAAACCCTTTTTGTTAAAATTTCTGCTATTCATATTAGATCAAATTTGGCTCCACCTAATTCTTGTTGCACGCTTTTACGACATTTTTCTTTTGAAGACCTGTTCTGAGGTGAAACTCTGCCCCCTATGGTCATAGACTTGTTGTGTCATCTCACAACTTTGGGATCCAACTTTCAATTCTTGTCTCTTGATTTACAACCCTAAAAAAGATTTATGCACTCAGAAGACAGAAGTTATGTTTTGATTTAAAAATCATCATTGCCTTTCACTTCGACCATTGAAAATTGTTTCATCACAGTATAAGGCTGCTGGAATACATGATATTAGTTAGTGGCGATTTTTGGATTAAAAGACTAAAATGCCAGCTACCTGACTTTGAGGAGTCGGAATGCACATATAATATGTATCAAAATACAAATATACGTTTCAAATTAAAAAGATATCATAAATATTAGAATAATGAATGCTACGAAGTGCTCCAAAATAAAAAATAACTAAAATATTTGAATTTTATACACTCGTTGAAAACTTGCACCTAAATTGCTTATTATTTTTAATTCGATTTTGGTTGGACATACAGACTGATTTTCTTTTCTTGTACTAATCATTACCTTATCGTTAAGTTCCTTTAAAATAGAATTTTCGGAAACCATTCGCATGACAGGAAGTACATCTTCCTTTGTTTCTTTCCCCTCCTCCACTGCTACCAGCATAAAGTACACTCTTGTGATTGGTCAGACTGACCAAGATAAGCTCTCTGAAAAATAAAATGCTCTGGCTATTCTACAGCCTTGTGGCAGAAATTTTTGTGCAAGTTTATTTGTTTTATTTTTGAAGTGCGTAATTACGGAGACGTTTGTTTCATGTTTCTATAAAAAAAAGTGTTTGCAATACTCATCACTTTTTGACTTTCAAATTGATACTTTCGTTCTTTCTTAGTCAGGTCACATTCTACCTTCCGATGGATTGGTGTAGATGTTTTAAATGATCTATCTCCAGGCTACCCTGTCCTGACATTTCTGTTTCTTTCTGTGAAGGTTAAAGTTCTTTTGCTTTAGTGTCTCTTTTAAATCTCTTGCCACTTTCTCCAAGGTCAGCGTGACTGATTTCTTCTCTTTGTTTCATCTCTGAGTTAATCATTACTCCTGGGCAATTGTAGCTTTGACCTGGTTCTAACTTTTCGCTGCCCATTTTATAGTTTTTTTTTTAGTTTCCCTATTTACTAGCACTGTTTTTGTTTTCTTTGCATTTACTTTCATTCCTCTTTTGTTTCTAAAGTTCATTATAATTCAGCATGTTGATATTATACTGAAGGTCACTCTTTGATTTTGCATATAACGCTAAGTCATGCCGTTTACACTTTCATATTTAGGGTTACCACTAACCTTGGAAAGCTCAAAAAATCTTGGAATTTTGTTGAGAGAAATGAAGACTTGGAAAAGTCTTGGAATTTTTATGATATCGTAGTTTATTTTAGTGCTATTCTCATACTCTTGGTAGAATGTTTCGGACTTGACTTTGGCTAAGAAGGAAGTTTTACTTTCCCTCTTTCTTTATTTGTCTTTAATTTTAGTGTTTCCTCTTAATTTACGCTTTCCGCTCCTTTTCTTCTTCTTTTTCTCCTTTTTTGTGTTGCCCAATTTTACTATTTTTGTATAACTTTGATAAGGATATTTCATAATCCAAGAGTGGCAGCGCTGTTTGAAATGTTTTGGAAATTTGATGTTTGCATGGAAAGCGCATAGAATTTTTTTTTTCTGAAAACGAGTAGGAACCCTCTATAGTATTGTCATCATGTGCCAGCAGCAACTGCACATGTACAAGATCAGAAGTGTGTCAAACTCAAGGTCCCCCATGGGTCACATTAAGTTGTCTTGAGGGTCACATCTGACCTCTACTCACTGCATGATAAAACCAAATCAACTATTTGTGTGGGCTGCCAATGAGCTTGTAACTGCATGCAGCATGTGGGCCGTAAGTGTGACATGTCCTGGTTTAGAGGTTATGGCCACCGTTCTAAAACAGTGTTTGCATTTGTAACGGTCTAAATAATACAATCCATTAATTGTAATGCGTTATTACAAAATCAATCTAAAGTACCTTTATAAAATGTTTAAACGTTTTGATTAGGTTTTCAAACTTTTGTCTCCAAGTTTTTTAAAAGTTCAGTATCAGTTACAGGCTACGCACAGATATCGATTTATAAACTTTCTGGATGTTAAAGAATTGATTAATTTTGTCATTCTTAATTTCGTTCACTATTTGAAACTTTTCAACACTGTCAACACTGCAGTTATAACTTTACTATGACAATGAAGACGGAGGTGAAATCACTGCTAAGGGTAGATTGAACAATTCCTGAACCATCAATAACACTAAAAAATATATGATAATGTTCAGTTTCTTGATGATAATCTAACAGAATTTTTGGTTTGTCGAGTATATTTACTGTAACTGTAAGTGTGTATTTTGTGATGTGGATTTCAAATGAAGGGAGAGTTACTGGATTAGTCCTACTTGTACTTTTTTAACACTCCCCTTCCAAGAGGCACAAATGATAATTTTTTGTTTTGTTGGGATTTTGCATACAGATAATTATTTGAGTCAGTCCTTAACATTCATAATTCAGCTGAGCTAAAGATATTACAATGGGATGAATAGAGAAGTTGTTCTCCTGAATTACTGGGGGGTTGAAGGGAGCTCTTGGTAGGTTCTACTTCTTTCATCTGGTTGGATTCTCTTAAATCACCCTGACATCACTGCAATGGTGAACAGGGTTAATTTCAGTGAAACGAACAAACTCTTAGATGAGTAGTACCTCTGGTCATGGAAAGCACTTCCATTATATATGCCAGTATATAATATAAGAAGCGATTGTGAAGCCGTTTAAGGATCTTGTATGTTTGACCGCTTGAGCCATACTTCACTTTGGGATTAGAATATATGTGCTGGAATACAGACAGCGTGAAATGGACTATAATTCTGCCTAAGATAACCAATTGGATTTCTTAGATAAAACTCTTGCTCTTCTTTCGTATAATCTGTGTTGTTGTGCGTCGTCATTTGTTTGCATGTACACCCAAGACTGACTATGATTTAGTTATTGTATGATACTTTATGACTATTGACGTATTTTAAAGTTTTAAAAAAATCGATCTTGGGGTTTTTGGTAGGATTTTTAATTTGTGCAGACTGCCCTATAAGCAGCCAAGGGATTAACGTGCACAGTGTTGTGATCTGCACACAGGACCTCCTTTTTATCGCCTGTCTTTGATGGGACTAGGTGTCGATCTACATACCTGGACCAAGGGTGTAAATTTTGCTCGAAAAAATCAAGAAAATTGTTCAACCTTCGGTGGGGCTCGAACCCACTACCTATTGGTTGAAAGGTCGACACCTTGACTCTGGACCATAAAGTCCCCGAATTTAAGGGGTATCATTAGCATTTAAATGTTGAAGTTAAACTTTGCCATGTTTTACCCTCAATCTATTTTCAATTGATGAAAACGAAGGCAGTGAAATTGTATTTAAAGCACTCGATCATTTAAAGGGACTGTTTAGTCTTAAAAGATAATCCTGTGATATAATGAGCACTGTGCACATCAAGTGGTGCCCAATATGGAAAACAGAATTAAAACTGGTGAAAATAAAAATCTTTATTTAGGTTTAAGCTTCAGTTTAATAGTGAACTTTGTCACCTTTTTGCAATCTTTCTGTGGGCAGTTGGCGGATACTGCTGGTAGGTCCTATTTCTTTCCTTTATCTTACATCTTCCTGTTTCCTCTTAATTCATTCTCAGATCACCACAATGGTGGATGGGATAAATTTCAATGAAACAAACAAGTCAAATCTTTCCAAAGAGTGAATAATATCTCTCTCTCTCTCTCTTTCTCTCACACATGCCTTTTTTGTCTCTTTCACACACAAACACTTTTCTCAATCTTCATTTCCCCCTGACATTCCTTTGTCAACGATGTGCATCTATTTTACGCTTTCGACATATATATGGATTTTCT
>JAXRKP010000128.1:390000-395000 GCA_037039925.1 Doris montereyensis | reverse complement strand
GATATTGCGTCCCACTTGTCCGAACAGGTCGCTCTTGGTGTGTCGAAACAAACCGTCTTTAATTTCAACCCCCACCCCTCCGTTTTTAAATGTTTTATTTTGGAAATCAGTGTCGTAAAATGTCAGTGGAATAAGATTTGGCCGGGGATGCTGGTAGGTCCTATTTCTTCCCTTTCCTTCTTTCATCTTGCTGTTTCCTCTAAATTCACTCTGAGATCATCGCAATGGTGGACATGGTAGATTTCAATGAAACAAGTAAAGGCAAGACTAAGATTTGTAAGTCGATTGATCTGACTGACTGGCTACAACTGAATGACCGGTGTACATTTCTGGTTGTGGTTGTAGTGTAGGGGACACTTCCGGGATGTATCAATAGTCGACTGGGTCATATTGAACGGGGCGACACCAATCGACACTCTTACTCTTAAGTGTCCGTTGTCGAATCGCAAGTGCTTACACGTCTCGCACGGACGAAGTAAAGGCGTTATAACTATAGTGTGGAAATACAATTCTTGAAATATTTTTTATTTTTTACTTCTTCCAAACTTGCACTCCTTTTGTGTATTAGTCTTCCTCTCCCTTTCATTCATTAAATCAAAATAGTCCCATACGTGGATATCGGAGGCTTAACACTTAGAAAGGGAGGAATGCATTTGTACGTTCTCCTACTCACTTTTTAATTAATGACAAGAGGTCGGTGAGCATGAAAATGCATGTTAGTCAGCCACAGCAGCAAAGCAAGAGTCGGCGCAGTGTATGCATTATTCGTGACCTGCGTCAAGGAATTCAACAACTTCCGGTACAATACAATGAGTCTTAGAGTGTATAATTATTGACCGCGACACTTACATTTGCAGACGTACATAATAAATGCTGGGGTCAATTAATGTGGAGTGACGTAGCAAGTACGACATGATTGAGACTAAGTGGGCAAAGGCGAGGATAATATTAATATTGTGTCAACAACAAAAAAGCGATGGTTATTACGACACTCCTATGATGTGGTCGTAACTAACGTGATGGTCGTAACTGTTGGCATTTACGAACTTGCTCTCTCTCTCTCTCTCTCTCTCTCTCTCTCTCTCTCTCTCTCTCTCTCTCTCTCTCTCTCTCTCTCTCTCTCCCTCTCTTTCCCTCTTCCACCCTTCTATCTCTCTCTCTCTCTCTCTCTCTCTCTCTCTCTCTCTCTCTCTCTCTCTCTCTCTCTCTCTCTCTCCCTCTCTCTCTCCCTTAATCCCTCTCTCTCTCTCTCTCTCTCTCTCTCTCTCCCTCTCTCTCTCTCTCTCTCTCTCTCTCTCTCTCTCTCTCTCTCTCTCTCTCTCCCTTCCACCCTTAGCTATTCTTCTGTGAATTGGCTCGCGCTTAATGTCTATAGCGATATTTTGTCCCAAGTCCCTCGTGAACTTGTTTGTATTGATCACCACAAAGAATAATCGTTGTTGCAGAATTCCGTGCTTTCTCGTCCCTCTGTCCTTGTGACCATGACGACACACAGAAACGTAGTAGTAGTATCATATCGTCCTATCTGCGTGTGCCCGTTGTGTGTTTTTAACGGCGTTTGTGTGCAAGTTGTGTGTTTTCAACGGCGTTTGTGTGCCGGTTGTGTGTTTTCAACGGCGTTTGTGTGCCGGTTGTGTGTTTTCAATGTCGTTTGTGTGCAAGTTGTGTGTTTTCAATGTCGTTTTGTGTGCCGGTTGTGTGTTTTCAACAAGTTTGTGTTTTTTTGTGTGCAACGGCGTTTGTGTGCCAGTTGTGTGTTTTCAATGGCGTTTGTGTGCAAGTTTGTTAAACCGTCAATTTATTTTCTTGTTTTGATTTCAGCGTGGATGTAAAGTAAGGTTTGCGGACTCTTTAACTCCAACTCGTAGCCCCCTAGTTCTTTCCTTTCGCTGTCGGTTGGCGGCCACTGCTGGTGGGTCCTATTTTTTCTCTTCTTTCCTTTTCTTGGAATTATCTTTCATCTTGCTGCTTCCTCCTCTTAGTTCACCTTGAGATCACCGCAATGGTGGACGGGGAAAATTTCAATGATATAATAACTCACACTTTCACATGATGATGATGATGGGGGGGGGGGGGATAAAAAATAGAAGTGCTTAATATTCACACCCAGACAGTTATCAGCAATATTAGTCAGTTGCGAACCCTTAGATTACCGCCATGGTGTACAGGTTAACACACAAGCATTTGTTCTGTTTGGAGAGCGAGAGGGGGGGGGATTGTTAGTTGGATTCTCCTTGTAATTATTTCCCTTACAAGGTTTTCTCTCCTTGCAATTAGGCGAGCAGTTTTCTGGTGCTACTGGTAGGTCCTATTTCTTTCCTTTTACTCTTTCACTTCTCTTTTATTGTGCTGTTTCCCCTATAAATCACCAGGGAAATCAGCACAGTGTCAGTGCTCAGGGTAAATTTATGTTTGAATTAGACAAAACCAAACAGGTAATTGGTTCGTTAGAAAACATTAATGTGTCAGACAGCATTTTCCAGCATTCTTCTTGTTGCTGTTTTCTCCCCTTTCCGTCTACTATCATATTATGAAAACATCCCAAATGACAATACGTGTTTGGGCGTGAGGGAACTCGGTAATCCATATGCCGTTCACAGGATTGTCTGGGCAAAATTAAAAACAAAAAAATCCAAAAATTATTTTTTTTAAAAACACCTCCTAGATCACTTTAGTTGTGGATGTGGGTAAATCAAATCAAATGAGTAAAATCAAATCCCTTGGCTGCTGTTTACAGGACAGTCAGGGTAATAATAAATTTAAAAATCCTACCAAAACACCTCACAGATCACCTTGGTTTGTGGGTGAAATCAAATGCAAATCGAAAACTTTGCATCGCCCATTCATACCTTGCCATGCCCCTCTCACCCGTCCCGTCGTCTCCCAAGGAAACTCCTCACACCGGGTGGAGGAACACGCGTCTCTACGGCGGCAACACGTGTGTGCAGGCTGGCGCTCGCGAGTCGAATCTGGGTCACGCCGAGGTCAAATCTAGGGCACACTTGCGCATCCGAGCACGCCATCTGCCGTCTGGTTTGGTCCGTTACTTGCCCAGCTGTGCTGCCTGCCTGCTTGCTTCTCATCGGCTGCGCTCAACGTTTTTGCTTCTGCTGCTTCTTCTTCTTCTTCTGGATTTTCACAGTTCATGTCTCTCCTTTCCACGTTCGTTTTTAAGAGGAGGAGAGAGAAAAAATCCTCTCTCTCCATCCGTCCGATCTACTTTCCTCCTTCTACCTTCCGTTTTTGATGGCTGCTGCCTCAGCTGCATGCATCTGTTGTAGATTACCAACCTGCCTCAAACACACATACACATTCACACGCACGCGCACAGTCATTCTCTCTCTCTCTCTCTCTCTCTCTCTCTCTCTCTCTCTCTCTCTCTCTCTCTCTCTCTCTCTCTCTCTCTCTCTCTCTCTCTCTCTCTCTCTCTCTCTCACCCTGAATTTCATCCCCAGTGGTCTTGTATCATATTCTGTGCTTCCGTGGCGCAATGTATCATGTATCAGTGCAGAGATTGAGATGTAAGACAAAAACTAAAAATAGGAAACCCAAATCAAATACCTTCCTTCATCCCATGTTTGACATGTTTGTGTGTGTGTATGTGTGTGTTTTGATAGCGGGTGGTTGTCGGACACTGACTGATAGGTCCCTACTTCTTTCACCTATTTTTCATCTTACTGATTCCTCTTGATTCACACTGAGATCAACGCAATGGTACGGGTGTAAATTTCAATCAAGAAAACAAGCAAGTGTTTTTGTTACCCAAAATTCCGCAAGTAGAAATATAAAAGCAGGACATTATTATAATACAATACTGATGTGGATGTAAAAAACACACCAATATTTCATCGTTTCATAAATTCGTGATTATTCCATCTTTTCTGGTATAAATGAGGTTGAGTATGTAGATCATTAATGTTTCCATGAAGCTGTGAAAAAGGGGCGGGGAGAAAAAGGGGAAAAGCTGGGGGGGGGCAGAGGAGATGCGACAATATGTTCTTCTGCGATACATAATAGTTTTGAATCGACACATAGTCCGATCGTTGCCTCCTGTTCCCCACCACCACGATAATGCTTGCCCCCTGTTCCCCACCACCACGATAATGCTTGCCCCCTGTTCCCCACCACCACGATAATGCTTGTTCCCCACCACCACGATAATGTTTGGGCTGCCCCCCACCACCACCACCACCGTCCGTGTGCTTAAATTTCATTTTCTGTTTTGGGGCTTTACAAAATATCATAATTGATATATCTAGTTATAACACCAGTACGAAATGGAATCCTACTGTATCTTGTAGATTCCATCGTTACAATTATAAAGGATTATTCATTGCTGTCAGCAACATGGTGGGAAGAACTTCACAGCATCTCCACAAATACCTGAAATGTTCTATGCCAAAATGTCCAGTCACTCGAGCCGAAGAAAAAAAAAGTAATAATTATGGATTTGGAGCTTTCTATGATATTTATAGTGTAATTAATATCAACAACAAAAAGAAACGTTTGCTCCTGGCTATTTTTTCTCTGTTTCTGGCTGCGTACTCGAATTTCCCATCTGGCATCATGTATCTTCCTACATTGGGAAATAGCTTTCGCAGGCCTAGGTCTAGACCTCGCTTTCACTTTATACATAAATATATATATATATATATATATATATATATATATATATATATATTATATATAAACGTAAACGACACTGTTGTTATTACGCTCATCGACCGGATTTCTACAGCCTTTTAGGATATACATGAATATATATATATATATATATATATATATATATATATATATATATATAATATATATAACATATATATATATATATATATATATATAAACTATAACATCTTAAACTTTGACCGCTCTAAACACAGGAACCACTGCACACACAGCCTCCATATTTCGCATGTAGATTTCAAATAACCTGTTTTAGGTTCCTAGCGAATTAACCCTTGGGTCAAATCAGTATTTTAATTGACTGGAAAAAGATTGTT
>JAXRKP010000128.1:360000-385000 GCA_037039925.1 Doris montereyensis | reverse complement strand
TACATCCTTGTCTGGACATTGGGAGTTGACGACATGAGACTCATCTTTGTCCGGACATTGGGAGTTGAGGACATGAGATACATCCTTGTCTTGACATTGGAAGTTGAGGACATGAGACTCATCCTTGTCTGGACATTGGGAGTCGAGGACATGAGAGTCATCCTTGTCTGGACATTGGGAGTTGAGGACATGAGACTCATCCTTGTCTGGACATTTGGAGTTGAGGACATGAGACTCATCTTTGTTTGGATTTGGGAGTTGAGGACAAAAGATACATCCTTGTTTGGACATTGGGAGTTGAGGACATGAGACTCATCCTTGTCTGGATTTGGGAGGTGAGGACAAAAGATACATCCTTGTCTGGACATTGGGAGTTGAGGACATGAGACTCATCCTTGTCTGGATTTGGGAGGTGAGAACAAAAGATACATCCTTGTCTGGACATTGGGAGTTGAGGACATGAGACTCATCCTTGTCTGGACATTGGGAGTTGAGGACATGAGACTCATCCTTGTCTGGACATTGGGAGTTGAGGACATGAGACTCATCCTTGTTTGGATTTGGGAGGTGTGGACAAAAGAGACATCCTTGTCTGGACATTGGGAGTTGAGGACATGAGACTCATCCTTGTCTGGATTTGGGAGGTGAGGACAAAAGATACATCCTTGTCTGGACATTGGGAGTTGAGGACATGAGACTCATCCTTGTCTGGACATTGGGAGTTGACATGAGACTCATCCTCGTCTGGATTCGGGGGTTGAGAACATGAGACTCACCCTTGTCTGGATTTGGGAGTTGAGAATATGAGACTCACCCGTGTCTGAATTTGGGAGTTGAGGACAATGGGCTCATCCGTGTCTGTATTTGAGAGTTGAGATGTGGACATGAGATTTATCCTTGTCTGGATTTGGGAGTTGAGGAAATGAGACTCATCCTTAGCGATGTGAAACGCTCAGTTCTATAATAAATATATTTTGGTGTTCGGATTGTACGGTTGAATTTATGACCTTACTTTACCTTTCTTTCCTTTCACCCTTTTAATCTCACTGTTTCCTCTCAATTCATCCTGAGATCACCGCGAACGGTGGAATGGGTAAATTCCAATTAAACAAACAAACGAGCAAACAACCTTAATTTGCCGGGCAGGACACATATGTTGACGTATTTATATGCTTTTATCGTTTGTGAGTGTGTGTTTGTGTGTATGTGTAATGTGTGCTATCATGTTTTATACGTTTTATCGAGAAGGCAATAAATCAGAAGATAATTATCTATTCAAACGCAAATGGGTTTTTTGTGTAGTTTGGTTTGTGTGTATGTGTTTACTACATTTCAGTTGCGAATCGGTCATTTATTTTGTGTTATCTAAATCTGCGACATGGGGTTATGGCAGCTTACTGCTGTTGTTTCATTCACTATCTGCAGCCATTTATCATTGTGACCTCTCATCTCATACGCACTGTTCGAGAAGGTTGGGGGGTGGGGGGAGGGTGTGTGTGTATAGTGTTTTAGTTATTTTGTTATTTTATTTTGTAATGTCCAGATATATTTTCAATCGATATTGGGGATTCTTTTTTGATTTATTGAGAGAGGGAGGAGAGGGGAGAGAGAGAGAGAGAGAGAGAGAGAGAGAGAGAGAGAGAGAGAGAGAGAGGGGGGGCTATGTAGCATTATAGTCGTCATTATTATCATCATCATCACCACCACAATCATCATAATCACCATCATGACCTTCATCATCGTAATCATCACCATCATGACCTTCATCATCGTCATCATCATCTGTCTGGTCTGGAACATGTCGTCAGTTCAGTCCTCTCTCATGCCAGCGCAGCGTAGTTTGAAAAAATAATAATTGAAATTTACCCCGTCCACCATAATATTTTGCGGCGATCTCTAGGTGAATTAAGAAAAGGAAACAGCAAGATAAAAAAATGGTGGAAGGAAAGAGTGAAATGAGTGTAGCATCTATCAGTACCATCCCTATCAGTAATGCCCCTATCAGTACCGCCCACCTAGGCGTAGGACTTCGAGTCTTTCTAGATAAATTGGTATAATTAGTGGGTTTTCTTAAAATAGAACGTATAAGATTGTTTTTTATTTGATTTTCACACATCCACAACTAAAGAGATCTTGGGCTTTGTGGTAGGGTTTTTAATTTGCCCAAACTGCCATGTAAACGGCCAAATGATCTTTAACGTGCACAGAGTGTTGTGATCTGTACACAGGGCCTCCTTTTATAGTCAGTCTCCCATGGGACTCGGTCTCGATCCACCTACTCAAAAAAACCCCAAACGACTTTAGAAAATGATGCAACCATTTGCGGGGCTTCAACCCACGACCTTTTGGTTGGGAGGCCGACACTTTGCCTCTGGACTACCGAGTGCCCGAAAGAAGTAGCATCTACTAGCAGTGGCCTCCAACCGCCCACCTAGTGTTTGTTTTAGATACGTTGGTGTCGTTAATTAGTCGACTCTCTTAAAGGCTACAAAGGAGCGTTCTTCATTCTGTCTGGGTTTCTCTTGAGTTGCCCTTTATCTTCATACTGTACTTGTCACCGATTGTAGAATACACCACATAATCAGTGGTTTCCTACCTGGGTTCGATCGAACTTATCGAACCCCATCTATGAGTTAAGTCTCAGGGGTTCGGCGGAGCTCAAGACACCACAATGTGTGTGTGTGTGTGTGTGTGTGTGTGTGTGTGTGTATCTAATCCGTTTACCCCGTTCAATGAATGCACGGGTGAAACAGGTGGGGTTGAGTATCTATAATAAGGTTAAGAAACACTTCACCACACATAAACATGCCCTGCAAGACAGTGGTATCAAAGTGAGCAGAATAGTGCAGGCGAAAAACGTTAAATATGAAAGGAATAATGATTTAACGTATCTCACTATAAATGTGTTTTGAAATTGCGTGTGTGTGTGTGTGTGTGTGTGTGTGTGTGTGTGTGTGTATTTTGATTTTACCCACGTAGTATTTTAAACACAACTAAACGTGATTTTTTTTTTTTTGGGGGTTGTTTTTTGTTTGTTAGTAGGATTTATAGTTTGCCTGGGCCGTCCTGTAAACAACCGATGGGTGTTTTTAACGTGCGCTGAGTGTAGTGATTTGCACACGATACCTGCTTCTTCTCGTCCGTCTCCGATGTGACTAGATGTCGACCCACCTACATGGACCAGGAGAGTGGGATTCACTTGAAGAAGAAAAAACAACACATCCTTGAAACAAATACTCAATGTGTTGCCCATGAACCTCTTGTGTGCATGACGGGGGGGGGGGAGGGGGAGGGAGGAGGGAGGGAGGGAGAGAGAGATGCCCATGCCTCGTGGATGAATAAGAGCCCCCTTATCTTCACATTCTTCCATTCGCCAGCCACCGGTTATCTTCATGGGGACAAGGAGGAAATCAATACAAACCACGTTTAGCTCCTTTGTTGGGCAAGGGTTAATTACCATGAAGTCAGTGTTGTGTGTGTGCGCGCGCGTGCATGTGTTTCTGTGTGTGTGTGTGTGTGTTTGTATGTGCAGGAGGAGCGTGTGTTTATAGCGTCATGAGGGTGTTGGTCGGTCTCTACGACAATATACTGTCCACAAAAAGAAACCCATATTATTTCGATACGTGCTTAACATCCTTTCCACGACTTGTTGCTCAAATTTCATTTTTTAAAACATTCTTTTGTTATTACATAATGGTATTGTTAATGAGTTCTTTTGAAATGATTTCTGTTGCAGTCAATAAATCAACGTATTTTATTATTTTTATTATTTTATTTTAAAGATGATTTAGGCGTACCTTTTTGGTGGGTAGTATGCAAGGGAATGAAACGAGCCCATGAAATGGTGTGTTTTACCTTTTTGTGGACAGTATGCAAGGGAATGAAACGAGCCCATGAAATGGTGTGCTTTACCTTTTTTGTGGACATTATGCAAGGGAGTGTGGATGTGGGTAAATCAATTCAAATCAAATCAAGCAGAAGACAGCGTGACGAAGACCAGCGAGATCAAAGGGTAGAATGGCCATGCGCTACTCTGACGTCCACGTGTCTTTGGGGGGGTGTGGAGGCAACAGCTGGTTGGTTCAACTCTCTTGTTTTCACTTTTGGTTCTCACGTATATATTCTTGTTGTTGTTATGCTACCGTATCCTGCCCTCCCATCCCCTCCCCAACCCCTTTTCACTTTCAGCAGCCATCAATCAGTTTTTATGTGTGGACTTCTCTTACTATTATCGGTAGCTTGTCAAACACACTGGCAGTAGGCAAGTTGCTGCTGAAGAGCGGAGAATGACTGGAGTATGAAAATCAATTAATAAACGAGGGAATGAAACGACGTTGTTAAATTAATGTTTCTCTCTCTGTCTGTTCCTCTGTCTGTCTACCAGTCTCTGCCTGTGTGTGTGTGTGTAAGTGTCTGCCTCTCTCTCTCTCTCTCTCTCTCTCTCTCTCTCTCTCTCTCTCTCTCTCTCTCTCTCTCTCTCTCTCTCTCTCTCTCTCTCTCTCTCTCTCTCTCTCTCTCTCTCTCTCTCTCTCTCTCTCTCTCTCTCTCTCTCTCTCTCTCGCTCTGTCTCTCTGTCTGTCTCTCTCTCTCTCTCTCTCTCTCTCTCTCTCTCTCTCTCTCTCTCTCTCTCTCTCTCTCTCTCTCTCTCTCTCTCTCTCTGTCTCTCTCTCTCTCTCTCTCTCTCTCTCTCTCTCTGACTCTCTCTCTCTCTCTCTCTGTCTCTCTGTCTCTCTGTCTCTCTCTCTGTCTCTCTCTCTCTGTCTCTCTCTCTCTCTCTCTCTCTCTCTCTCTCTCTCTCTCTCTCTCTCTCTCTCTCCTCTCTCTCACCTCTCTATTCTCTCTCTCTCTCTCTCTCTCTCTCCTCGTGTTCCCCCGTCGCTCACCCCCTAACCACCCCCCCATCCCGAGCTTAATCAGGCTGAGTAATAAGAGAATATAAATTTCGATTCTCTATCTCTTTGTGATATCTTTTTGTGTGCGTAGAATATGAGAACCATGATCACGGTATTTTTTAGCTTGTTTTCTTTTTCCAAAATTATAAGATCACACTATTTAAGACATACTGCGATGACTTTATCATAATACATGTAATTGAATCTCCGTGTGAACATCGTGACAATACTCAATAATGGTTTTTTTATTCAAGAATATCAATTGTTGACTTTGGTGGCCATGTAAATAGTGTATGTTAGGCAAATCACATTCTTTGATAGCCAAAGGGTTATATTTGATGCTATTGGTTTATTAATGCGTATGAACGTACGTGCTGTTGTTTTTATATACACGTACAAAGTCTTAACAACTCGACCACAATTAGGAACGTCAACGATGACTTCATCAGATCATCGGACTGACAGAGAAGAATGGAGACCCATGACCGCCAATGCCTGTCTCAGACACGGCACATGAAGAAGAAGAATGCGTTTATGTTTAATTTGTTTCTTTGATGGTAGTGATGCTTTTTTTTTTTTTTAAGGGTTTGTATTTCTGTTTTTATACCATTGGTGTTTACTCAGAAAACTCATCACATTGTCTTATTTGTCTCCCTTTTGCTTTATTTGTTTATTTCAGATGTTTTCCCCTCCTGTCCCCGGCGGTGCAGTCAAAAACGGACCCTCGGACCCAGGGGGAATGTCGTATCCACACGGATATAAGCCTGCAGGTAATGCCCGCCTTGGTACATGGACATGTGTTTTGTGATTAGGACTGATTTTCTTTGAGGGACGAGAGAGAGAGAGAGAGAGAGAGAGAGAGAGAGAGAGAGAGAGAGACAGAGACAGAGACAGAGACAGAGAGGGAGACAGAGACAGACAGACAGACAGACAGACTTGATTAATAAATGAGGGGTTAGGGTGGGTGTGGGTAGTTTGAGAGCGAGAGGGGATTAGATACGAAGAGATGCATGGACGTGTAATAAGCCGATAACCTTTTCGACATTTGTGGAAAGTTAATACACTTGTACTAGCTCAGTCGGTAGAGCGTCTTGACTGGCACCCAAGAAGCCCGTGTTCGATTCCCAATCGGGTTAGCGGAAAGTAAAGGCAGACATGAAAAGATTGGTTGTATACACTGCGTGTGTATACATTTTGCATTTGCAACCCCAATCTAGATATGTAGGCATTTCCAACCCCAATCTAGATATGTAGGCATTTGCAACCCCATTCTAGATATGTAGGCATTTCCAACCTCAATCTAGATATGTAGGCATTTCCAACCCCAATCTAGATATGTATGCATTTGCAATCCCAATCTAGATATGTAGGCATTTCCAACCCCAATCTAGATATGTAGGCATCGGCATGAAAATATATATAAGCGCTGGAGTACAAGCACACGAAGGTCTCGCCGACGTATCGTACTATTTTTGTAACAAGCATGAGAATTACTGGAGGCAAGATTAGAATGATGAAGTAAAGTTGCCATACATTAAAGATGCCGTGAGTTTGAATCGGTTGGGGCAGTCAAGTGTGTGGGTGATAGGGATCATCGAGTCAAGTGTGTGGTGATGGGGATCATCGGTTGGGGTCAGTGTGTGGTGATGGGGATCATCGGTTGGGGCAGTCAAGTGTGTGGTGATGGGGATCATCGGTTGGGGAAGTCAAGTGTGTGGTGGTGGG
Organism: Doris montereyensis; assembly: GCA_037039925.1. Lineage (NCBI taxonomy): Eukaryota > Metazoa > Mollusca > Gastropoda > Nudibranchia > Dorididae > Doris > Doris montereyensis. Next base: position 378,383 of record JAXRKP010000128.1, on the reverse strand, counting down.
GATCATCGGTTGGGGCAGTCAAGTGTGTGGTGATGGGATCATCGAAGTCATGTGTGGTGATGGGGATCATCGGTTGGGGCAGTCAAGTGTGTGGTGATGGGGATCATCGGTTGGGGCAGTCAAGTGTGTGGTAATGGGGATCATCGGTTGGGGCAGTCAAATGTGTGGTGATGGGGATCATCGGTTGGGGCAGTCAAATGTGTGGTGATGGGGATCATCGGTTGGGGCAGTCAAGTGTGTGGTGATGGGGATCATCGGTTGGGGCAGTCAAATGTGTGGTGATGGGGATCATCGAGTCAAGGGGATCATCGGTTGGGGCAGTCAAGTGTGTGGTAATGGGGATCATCGGTTGGGGCAGTCAAGTGTGTGGTGATGGGGATCATCGGTTGGGGCAGTCAAGTGTGTGGTGATGGGGGATCATCGGTTGGGGCAGTCAAGTGTGTGGTGGTGGGGATCATCGGTTGGGGCAGTCAAGTCATCGGTTGGGGCAGTCAAGTGTGTGATGGGGATCATCGGTTGGGGCAGTCAAATGTGTGGTGATGGGGGATCATCGGTTGGGGCAGTCAAGTGTGTTGTGTGGTGATGGGGATCATCGAATCCGATCTACAAACACTCCCTAGTCTTACTCTTCCAACATCAAGTTCTCAGACATACTACATGAACGTAATTAGAAATGTCACGCCTGTTTGACATACGACCTGTGTTACCGGGTCACACCTCACGGCAACTCTGTGCCACCGTCGTTGTCCTCAACTGGGATAATAATAATAATATATAAATAACGTGATGTTATTGTGATCTAGACGTCCCCCAAACACGTCGTAGGCTTTATTGACACTTAGCGCGCAGGTCGAATTACAAGATGAGGGTGTGAGTGAGGACGGTGTGCAATGCAGTGCTATATTGTATATTATAATTGAAACGCAGTGCTTGCTTCGATTGGTGTTAAAACACGCAACTCATACGTTAACACATGTACGTCATGTAGTAGTAGTAGTAGTAGTATAGTGGTTTCCGGTAATTTGCACGCTGCTAAAATGCACGATTCGTCATAATGAACGATTTTTTCGTGTAACTGAATTTTACGACGCTAATTACCCCCTCAATATGCAACAACGGTTGGCTTGATGTCGTCACAATGCAACAGGTTTTTATAAGTCCGTCTTCAATTTGTTGCATTAAAAAAGTGAATTCCTATGAAAAATAAAACCCGAACAATAACAAATAACTACAAAAAAAATCAAAAAAATGAGAGAGTTTATTTCCAACAAGAATGGCAATGTAAATACATAATGCAATGGGTCATGGCCCTTGATTCCGTCGAAATTTTCCCCTTCGCCAAAATGCACGATTACTATTTTTTTTTGTTGGTCATCTGTGGACGGTGCATTTTGGCGGGAACGTCTGTACTAACTAGGCTTTAGTCACCGAATCGGGAGAACACTTCTGTAAGGGACGCGCCTTCAGACAGAATGCCTCTCTTCACTCGTTTTTTATTTTCCTTCTTCTCTAATTGATGTTATAATTAATTTGTCGTGCACTCGATCCCCTCGGGTTTCATCGCACACAGTTACTCACACTCGTTTATATATATATACGGGATTCTGAGTTGGTCGAGTTTCTTGCCCAACGGCTGTGTTGACAGCCCCTATGAGTAACCATATTTTGCATGTAGGCTTTTAATCATCCCACGGTCGTTTCGTTTGAAAAAAACTTTCTATCAGAAGTGACGTTGAATTAATGAAAATTTCATTGTTTCTCTGTCTTTGAGTAGAATTTTCAATCAGCTTAGCCGTCATATTCAAGAGGATTTATAGATTAAAAGTTGGAATAGTGATGGTCACGCCTACATGCGTAATCTCCGTATCGAAAACTAACCCGATCTCATAATCGTACTTGGTATCACGCGGGATGTAACATGCTTGAAATAGTATTGTGCTGTCTAGAGCGCGGTATCATTACTTCCAATAGTCAGACGCCGCATTGCATTCTTTTCTCTATTACTTGCAAGTGAATTTCTTCTAACAACTGATCGCTTTCGATGCTACCACTTGTCCGCTTGCAACATTTGAGTGTCAAATTATGAGAGAGAGAGAGAGAGAGAGAGAGAGAGAGAGAGAGAGAGAGAGAGAGAGAGAGAGAGAGAGAGAGAGAATATGTTATGTATTTAAAGCAAGCCATTTGGCCAATGGTTCCAAAAACATGCCGACTAACCGTTAGGTAAGCCCTGCTCACCGAGAGGACCATGAGCTGTCTTGAAGACAAAAATAACAGCCGCTTCTCCTTTTTCTTTCTCCTCTTTCTCTTTCTCACTTTCCTCTTCCTCTCCTTTTCCTCTTCCTCCTATTTCGTCACCATCCTTCCAGAGTGGCCCCATTCTCTTTTCTTCTTCCTTTTCCTCCTCGTCACCATCCTCCAGAGTGCCCCCCATCCTTTCCTGGTCTTCCTCCTCCTCTTCCTCCTTCCCCCTCCCTCTCAATCCTCTTCTTCTCCCTTCTCCATTTCCATTCCTGTTGGCCCCTTTTCTGTGCTTGTCGCCCCTAGGGGTCACGGCGTTGTCCAGGCTGTAATAGCCCTGTCCGATTGCTTCCCTGACTCGCGTTTCTGATGACCAGTGGGTCCACACAATGGCGGCCCAGTGACACCCCCTGCCACGTACTGCCACTGCCAGATGGCACTGCGATTCATTATGGGAGCGTCCCTAGCGAGTGTTTCCGGCCTAGGGAACCGTCTTCCGGTGAAAAGGGAGGGAAGCGCGTTCTTGGTGGACGTAAGGGAGAGGAGAGAGAGGAGGGGGCAAAGGGTTGTTATGGTTGGGTGTATGGATGTTAGTAGTAAAGACCTAACTTTAATGGAGATGAGAGTGCGAGCGGGTAGAGAGACTGTAATCTGAGCGATTGTCTGTGTGTGTGTGTGTGTGTGAGAGAGAGAGAGAGAGAGAGAGAGAGAGAGAGAGAGAGAGAGAGAGAGAGAGAGAGAGAGAGAGAGGAAGGGAGAAAGAGACAGAGATGGGGAGGGAGGGGGTGAGGGAAGGATGGAGAGAGAGGGAAGAGAAATGAAAGAGGGGAGGAGGAGGAGAGAGATGGAGAGAGAGAGAGAGAGAGAGAGAGAGAGAGAGAGAGAGAGAGAGAGAGAGAGAGAGAGAGAGAAATTATTGCACTGTCGTTGTTAACGGTTTTCTTGTACCTACTCCTCGTTACCTTCTCCAGTCAGTTCTGTTGCGTGTCATGTTTCGCCATTACTTCACCCACAATAATTACGCCCCTTCCCCCCTCTCCATTTCAAATCTATGTTTAATATAAAAACCTTGTCTTTCTGTCTCTCCAGGTATGTCTGAAAACTCTACGTGGAACAGCAATCAACCAGGTTTTGAAGGCAGGGTAAGGAGATACCCCCGGATTAGGGGCGTACATTACTTGTTTTGTGTGATCCTAGTGTTTTCCTTGTTGTGTGATATCGCTTATGAAGTTGTACCAGAGTTTACAACATATTGTGTATGGCCTTTCGATAGTTGGGTCGAACTCTGCTTACTGGACATTAATTACATCCCCACAGGCCATGTGATATAGGCATCCATTTTCTATAGGATTATGCGCCATTCCACTTCGTTTAGCATCGCGCCGAAGTGTTTAGTTACAGGTAAACGTGTTCAGTTTGGGCAAGTAAATTATATGTATGTCACACTGCGAGTCTACACCAAAAACAGTTCTCTCTCTCTCTCTCTCTCTCCTCTCTCTCTCTCTCTCTCTCTCTCTCTCTCTCTCTCTCTCTCTCTCTCTCTCTCTCTCTCTCTCTCTCTCTCTCTCTCTCTCTCTCTCTCTCTCTCTCTCTCTCTCTCTCTCTCTCTCTCTCTCTCTCTCTCTCTCTCTCTCTCTCTCTCTCTCTCTCTCTCTCTCTCTCTCTCTCTCTCTCTCTCTTCATGTCTCTCTCTCTCTCTCCCTCTCTCTCTCTGTGTCTGAGACTCTCTTCCTCTCCCTCTTCCTCTTCCTCTCAACACCCAGTCGTGTAAAAGGAGGTCAGCACGTTCTATTAACTGGCTGTCCTTTCAACGCAACGATCGTGTGGCGTCAGTCGGTGGCCGAATGGTTAGGCTGCCCCGATATGGGATCATGAGGTCCAACGATCGAATGCTAGCAAAGCTAGGTCCGACGTTGTGTTCCTTGTGTGAGACACTTGACAGACATTTACGCCACTTGATTCAGGTACAAAATGGCTACAAGCAATAGTAGCTTGGGAGTACAAATAAATCTGCGTCAGACTAGCGGTATGTCTTTTTGGAGGTGACTATTACATTATATATTAAATGTCTTCCTCCACGCTACTGGAACCGGCGGTGAGATGGGGCTCTATGGGCCGCAATGGCCTTGACCTTTAAAAACATCCTTTTAAAATTATTATTATTATACAACGATTAAACTTGCTTTTAACCTGCGATTGTTATTCTTTTTTCGTGACATGTTTCAAGTGTCCCAAAATGGCTCTGAACAAAGCATTGCCAATTTCCATCATGCTGTGTTTTTTGTACGACTTGTTTGACACTCCTTTCGACCGTGATCTTGTTCACGTGGCAATTTTAATGCCTTGGTGACAATTGAAGATCACAATGAGCAACCATGAAGTTGATGAATTAGTCTGATGGGTATTGAAGTTTCCTTTTGTCTTTTGTTGTTGTTGTTGTTTTTACTGGGGTTTTCTTTTTCATGTAGATCTAGTTTTTGTTTGTTTGTTAGGGTATGTTTTTATTAATGGAAAAGATCAGAAGAAAAATCTCCAAATGTTATTGGCCGTATGTTTTTATTAATGGAAAAGATCAGAAGAAAAATCTCCAAATGTTATTGGCCGTCTTTTGTAAAATCCTTTTTTTTTTTCAATTTTATTATTATACAGTTTTGGTTTGGTTGTGGACGCGTTGGCTAATCCTTGCGTTCCATGGGCGAGTTTTGTCTTTGTTTCAACTGAGGTGTAATTGTTATTTATTCCCAATATCCCAAGTGTCATGTTATGACTTTAAATCAGCTCGTGGACAGTTTAGTGTGAGCTAATAATATGTGTGTGGCGTATAAACATCTGCCATGGATATTTCCTCTGAATATGGCCTTTGTGTTTCATATGCCCTTGAACTTGTCTGCATTTTCCTCTTACTTTCATCTTCACATGATTTGTTTTCACATCTTTGTTTCATCTTGGTTTCCTCTTTCACATCATTGTTATTTCATCTCCTGTTATCTCTTCATCATCGTCATCATCACTAGTTTCTCATCTTTCATGGTGACGTATGTGCTTTAAATTTTCTGTCATCTCTTTCACATGACGTGTGTGTTTCATCTTGCTGTTTCCTCTTTCACAAACATCTTGCCATGTTTCTCTTTCATGTCTGTGTTTCATCTTGCTGTTTCTCTTTCACATGGCGTATGTGTTTCATCTTGCTGTTTTCTCTTTCACATGACGTATGTGTTTCATCTTGCTGTTTCCTCTTTCACATGGTGTTTCATCTTGCTGTTTTTCCTCTTTCATGTATGTTTTCATCTTGCTGTTTCCTCTTTCACATGACATCTTGTGTTTCCTCTTTCACATGTGTGTTTCATCTTGCTGTTTCATCTTTCATCGTATGTGTTTCATCTTGCTGTTTCCTCTTTCATGTGTCATCTTGCTGTTTCATCATCTTGCTGTTTCCTCTTTCACATGGCGGCTATGTGTTTCATCTTGCTGTTTCCTCTTTCACATGGCGTATGTGTTTCATCTTGCTGTTTTTCTCTTTCACATGACGTATCTTTCACATGGCATATGTTTTCATCTTGCTGTTTCCTCTTTCACATGACGTATGTGTTTCATCTTGTTTTCTGTTTCCTCTCTTTCACATGACGTATGTGTTTCATCTTGCTGTTTCCTCTTTCATCATGTTTCCTCTTTCACATGGCGTATGTGTTTCATCTTGCTGTTTCCTCTTTCATGACATAGCATATGTGTTTCATCTTGGTTTCATATGTGTTTCATCTTGCTGTTTCCTCTTTCACATGACGTATGTGTTTCATCTTGCTGTTTCCTCTTTCACATGATGTGTTTCATCTTGCTGTTTCCTCTTTCACATGGCATATGTGTTTCATCTTGCTGTTTCCTCTTTCACATGACGTATGTGTTTCATCTTGCTGTTTCCTCTTTCACATGACGTATGTGTTTCATCTTGCTGTTCATCTTGTGTTTCATGTTTTCCTCTTTCACATGACGTATGTGTTTCATCTTGCTGTTTCCTCTTTCACATGACTATGTGTTTCATCTTGCTGTTCCTCTTTCATTTCCACCCACCGCATAAGGCAGTAAAATGTAAGCTAACTTCATCTTTTTCTTTCAAGGCCATTATGGCCCATAGAGTCAGAGTTTATCTTGTTTCTATAAGCGTGAAGCGGAACAGGTGATAATAAGTACACCTGAACATGACGCTAGCCTGCCACAGGTTTCATTCTTCCAAGCTAGTACTTGTGTATCCATTTGCACCTGGGTTGAGTGCGGGGTGGGGAGGGGTGGACAAATACATGTATGTGTCTTTTCCACTCAAAAAAACCCCACAAACGTGGGGCCTAGCTTTTTCACAAAACCCATGCTAGAATTGGAACCCAGAACCTTATGATCTCACACCCAGCAGTCTAACCACCCACCCACTCACCGTCGCCACATCACATATTGTGGTGGATGAGGTAAATCTCAAACAAACAAACAAGCCATTATCAGCGTTAGCATTCACACCTTATTGTTATTTTGTCTATGATAATATATTTTATTCTCGTTATTATTGTGGATATTATTGTTATTTTGTCTATGATAATATATTTTATTCTCGTTATTATTGTGGATATTGTTATTTTGTCTATGATAATATATTTCATTCTTCCAAGCTATTATTGTGGATATTATTGTTATTTTGTCTATGATAATATATTTTATTCTCATTATTATTGTGGATATTATTGTTATTTTGTCTATGATAATATATTTTATTCTCGTTATTATTGTGGATATTATTGTTATTTTGTCTATGATAATATATTTCATTCTCGTTATTATTGTGATATTATTGTTATTTTGTCTATGATAATATATTTTATTCTCGTTATTATTGTGGATATTATTGTTATTTTGTCTATGATAATATATTTTATTCTCGTTATTATTGTGGATATTGTTATTTTGTCTATGATAATATATTTTATTCTCGTTGTTATTATTGTGGATATTATTGTTATTTTCTCTATGATAATATATTTTATTCTCGTTGTTATTGTTGGATATTATTGTTATTTTCTCTATGATAATATATTTTATTCTCGTTGTTATAATTGTGGATATTATTTTTATCGACATTATTGTTGTTCTCCCTATTATTATGATTGTTGTTGTTATTATTTGAAGCAGTGCTCAAATTATTCATTACATAATGTACTTAATATTATTATATATTGCAGTTTGACAGAGCTCACTACAACGGCAGCGGCCCTGAGCACATAGATCACTTTCTTGGACAAGGTCCCGGAGAAGGTAACAGCCTTGTTACACAAGCTCACATAAAGAAACACATATTATATCATAAATATCTATAATAATAATAATAATTTTTAAAAAACAACAAAACTAAAGAGGTACAAAAAGGACAAATTCACGGCATTCATCGCGTGTGTGTGTGTGTGTGTGTGTGTGTGTGTGTGTGTGTGTGTGTGTGTGTGTGTCCTACTACGTTGATCTATTGACTGCAACAGAATTCGGGTAAATAAATCGGTTGAAAAGAACTCGCCACCGCCAAATTTCAACAATAAGACAAAACACCAACAACAAATGAAAACAGGCTTATTATGAAATGTGAGCAATAGGTCCTAGAAAAGATTCCAAGTCCTATAGAAGTAATAATGATATGCGTTTGGTTTTGTGAACAGTACTTCTTGGTGTTATGGAAGTTGTTGCTAGCATGGTAATCCAGGGAGTACTCGATAAAATTGTTCAACTGTTTGTGGGGCTTGAACCCATGACCTTTGGGTTGAGAGGCTGACGTCTTGCTTCTGAACTACCGAGTCCCCAGAGACAGACAGATGGACAAATTATGTAGATAGATAGATGTATACAATGTAGATAAATAGAAATATGTATATAATGTAAATAGATAGATTGATAGATAGATGTATAGAATGTAGGTCGATAGATAGATGTATATAATGTAGATAGATAGATAGATAGATGCAAATAATGTAGATAGATAGATAGATGTATATAATGTAGACATATACATGTATATAATGTAAATAGATAGATAGATGTATATAATGTAGATAGATAGATAGATGTATATAATGTAGACATATACATGTATATAATGTAGATAGATAGATAGATGTATATAATGTAGACATATAGATGTATATAATGTAGATAGATAGATAGATAGATAGATAGATAGATGTATATAATGTAGATAGATGTATATAATGTAGATAGATAGATAGATGTATATAATGTAGATTGATAGATAGATATAATAGATAGATAGATAGATGTATATAATGTAGATAGATAGATAGATGTATATAATGTAGATTGATAGATAGATGTATATAATGTAGATAGATTGATAGATGTATATAATATAGATAGATAGATGCATATGATGTAGACATATAAATGTATATAATGTAGATAGATAGATGTATACAATGTAGATAGATAGATGTATACAATGTAGATAGATACATGTACACAATGTAGATAGATAGGTAGATGTATACAATGTAGATATATAGGTAGATGTATGCAATGTAGATAGATAGGTAGATGTATACAATGTAGATAGATAGGTAGATGTATACAATGTAGATATATAGGTAGATGTATGCAATGTAGATAGATAGGTAGATGTATACAATGTAGATAGATACATGTACACAATGTAGATAGATAGGTAGATGTATACAATGTAGATATATAGGTAGATGTATGCAATGTAGATAGATAGGTAGATGTATGCAATGTAGATATATAGGTAGATGTATGCAATGTAGATAGATAGGTAGATGTATACAAGGTAGATATATATACAATGTAGATAGATAGGTAGATGTATGCAATGTAGATAGATAGGTAGATGTATACAAGGTAGATATATATACAATGTAGATAGATAGGTAGATGTATGCAATGTAGATAGATAGGTAGATGTATACAATGTAGATAGATAGGTAGATGTATGCAATGTAGATAGATAGGTAGATGTATGCAATGTAGATAGATAGGTAGATGTATGCAATGTAGATAGATAGGTAGATATGTACAAGGTAGATATATATACAATGTAGATAGATATATAAATGTATACAATGTCCATAGATAGCTGTATACAATGTAGATAGATAGGTAGATATACAATACTTATTAGCCCTATCAAAATAAATATGGTAATCTTGTTAGCTGCCTTTGACCTTGGCGTGCTGTGTGTATCCAGTTGTACGATAAGCAACAATATATTATATATCATATCACCATGGCAGATGGTCCACTACAGCTTGATCGTAACAGTCTTTTTTATTAGTTATATCTGTGGCAACCTGTGAGTGAAATCGATTACTTCCCTTGTCCCACTCAATTACCGCGCTGTGCATCACTGATCAAATTTTGATTTACCGATGGACGTGAGGAATGAGTTCAGTAAGGAGGCACATCTTGATGCAGATTGAAACTAGAGAGAGAGAGAGAGAGAGAGAAAGGGGGGGGACGGGAGAGGAGAGACGGGAGAGGAGAGACCTTTCCTGAACTAGGAATCGAACTCGGAGGTAGCCCTTAGAGGAAGTCAGACGCTCTACTGACCGAACCACAAAGCAGTGCCAATGATGGAGACTAATGTTTATTATTGTAAATATTGTTGTTATTATTATTATTATTATTATTATTATTATTATTATTATTATTATTATTATTGATATTTTGACGTGTTATAATTTGTGATTTCCTCTCTGTCTCTCCCTCTACCAGACAAAGGTGGCGAAATGTACCCGCGACCTGGGTACCCACCACCCCCGAGAGACGGCATGCCCCCACCGGTACGTTCTTTTCTCTCCCTGGAGTCACTAGCGTTTTTAGTTTTCTTGCTTACTTATGAATTGGTAGTTGGTTGATTTGATTTGATTTGATTTGATTTGATTTGATTTGATTTCACCCACCTCCATCAACTAAGGTGATATCGAGGCTTGTGGCGGGATTTTTTAATTTGGTCTGGACTGCCTGAAAACAGTCAAAGTGATCTTTAATGTCTTATTGTTATCGCCCGTTTTCGATGGGACTAGGTGTCGATCCACCTACCTGGACCAGAGGGGGATCGATTTTATCTGGGGGGGGGGGGGGGGGGACGCGAGAAAATGTTTCAACCGTCGGCGGGACTTGAATCCACTACCTTTTGATTTAGAGGCCGACACCTTGTCTCTGGACGACCGAGTCCCCTTTGTTAGTTGGTAACCAGGGCTTGTTTGTTCTAACTTTGAATGCAATTTCACTTTGATGGCTGCCAACCAGTAGGTAACAACGTAGTAATTACGTTTCTTTGACTTTGAGTCTCTAAGTCTTTATTTAGTACATGTTTTTGACTTTGAGTCTCTAAGTCTGTAGTTAGTACGTTTCTTTGACTTTGAGTCTTGAAAAGTACTATATGAGAGGGTTAATTGCATTTTGTTTGTATAGAAACCCTGAGTTAACGGCAAAATTCAGAGAGAAAGAGAGAGATAGCTAGCGAGGGAGGAGGGAGGAAGGGGGGAGAGAGAGAGAGAGAGAGAGAGAGAGAGAGAGAGAGAGAGAGAGAGAGAGAGAGAGAGAGAGAGAAGGGGTGAAAGTCTGGAGACCCCATTCCGAGTTTACGAATCAACTGTTGCACTTCGCCAAGAAGGAGGGGGTTCGTACAGTTGAGATTACAGATATTTAAAAAATGTAACAACTTTGGTTTGTACAGGAATGAGATTGCCCTTTGATCTCCAAAAATTAGCAGTAGGAAGAGACCCGTCACGTAGCAGTAGGAACCTCATAATAAAACATTTTTGATCGAGTTTTTTTCTTTGTTTTTTGTTGTTGTTAACTTACTGGATCTGCTAATCGCGTGGATAATTCTTTGTGTGTTTTCTTTTTTTGTCGTGTGTTTAGTTTGTTTTCTTTTCTTCAAGGGGGGGGGGGTTGTTGTGGTCATTGTTTTTATTTCCGGATTTTATTTCCGTAGGGTCTTTTATTCACTTTTTTCTTATTTAATTGATATTTGATAAGAAATTACTTCTCCATGTCCCTAACACAGTATCTTCCGAGTTCCATCCCTTACCCCTATGTCAAGAGAGGGAGAGAGACAGACGGACACAAGGACACAGACAGACAAACACACACATACATACACACACCCACAATTGCAGTTTCTCTTGGGAGGAAAGAGAGTATTGTTATTTTCGAAGTGGGCGATGCATTGACGGAGGGCTAACTAACGTCATTAACGTCATTATATTCCTCTCTCCTCTCACTATTGTAATGTGGGGAGTCAGGTGCTCTCTGAAGAACTGCCTGATTTAGCAAGCTAATGAGGAGTTTTCTTATTTTTGTTGTTTAATATTGTTTTTTTGGAAGGGTTAAAAAAAATCCACACTTTTTAGGCGTCCCGTGCCTTCATTTGTTAATTTCTTCATTATTTTTAAATAGTGTGTGGTGAATTTAGAAGTCAAGGCTTTTATCTGTCTGTCTGTCCTTTTTGTTAGTATATTATTATAATATCATTTTTACCTCTTATCCGAAGACTGGAATACCGCATCGTTCGGGGGACTCGGTTGTCCCGAGGCAAGGTGTCCTGCCTCTCAACCATGAGTAGTGGGTTCGAGTCTAGCCAACGGTTGAACAAATTTCTCTGTTTTTCTCGAGCAAAATCTACGAGATGCTAAGGAAGGAACAAGCTATTACTATACTGCTGTTATTATTATTATTTTATTATTTTTGTTATTATTATCTGGGCAGTGGACAGGTAAGGCACCTGTACGGGTGGTAGATAATCCCTCCTCCTCGAGTCTCCTGCTGTCTTGCAGGCAGGTCTTGGCTGATCAAAGGCTAAGGGAGTTAACCCTGAAAGAAAACAACCTGCTTGCCTTGCCAAGCCGGGAGTCTTGAATGACCAAAGACTAAAGGCTAAGGAGTTAACCCTGACAGAAAATAACAACGCCTGGTAGGGAGCCTCAAGGTGGCAGCCCCACCATCTACCTAGGGTACAGTGGTCTAATCCCCTGCTTATTCAAAAACAAAGAGATTCAGAGAAAAAATATATATAATTTAACCGCCTTGATACTTGGAAACGAATACGGACTGTGATTTTTAAACATGGAACGGACTGTGATTTTTGAAACATGGAACGTTAGGGCAATAAATGGAAAGAGTTAGAATTAGTTGAAGAAATGGATAAATTTAAAGTAGATATTTTGGCCATTACAGAAACAAAGAAAAAAAAGACAAGGAATAGGAAATGTAGGACCGAATCATATTTTAATCTTCTCAGGAGTAGATGTCAAAGATAGAGCTGGAGCAGGAGTAGGCCTCCTAGTGCATAAAATATGTGAAAAGCTACTAGAAATTTATAAGCCCACGGCTGTTGAGGTAGATATTAAACCAAAAGGACGAGAAATTAAATTATTAATAGCTCATGGACTAAACCAAAGACACAACTAAAGAAGAAAAAAAAATATCTCCGAAAACAATTTACAAATAGCTGCAGAGGATCTTAAACCCAAATAGGAACTTATGCTTTTAGGAGATTTAAATGCTAGAGTAGGCAACAATGTAGAAACGTCAGGAGGAGTAATAGGTAAGAAGGACAGACAACAACTTCTCCATATGGAAAAACAAATACATTTTTGCCCAAAAGAATAACATGAAAATAGCGAAAACCTTTTTTCCTCAAAGATATCCACAAATATACAAGAATAAATGAAAACAGGTGTGAAAAGTCAATGATAGACTACATAATAATTAGCAGCTCCCTTTTTTTACAGTACATTGGATGCAAGAGTAAACAGAAAAGCATAGACCAGAGGATAGGATAGATTACGTGAATAAAAGAACTATCGCCAAAGGGGAAGTTAGGAAAGCACAACAGGAACAATGGGAAGAGTTTGGACAAAGATTTAAAAAAAAAGCTATCAAGGAAATCAAAAAGCTGTTCGAGAGAGGGGGGGGCAATACAAAGAATGAGAAAGACCAAAGCATGCCCAATATGACAAATAAGAATGCTAAAGGAGAAATAATGAAAGAAGACAGCGACATCATGGAAACATGGAGAAAGCATTTTCACCAATTACATTATTCCTCCAGAACAAATGAAACAAGGAGTAAAGATCAATTAGTAAGAGTAACAAGTAATCCAGAATGAGAGTAAACCAAAACAATGCTAGTAACAAGGGAAGCTAAAACACAAAATCTTAAATTGGGCTGGGAGAATTTAGAACAAGTTCAAAGCTACAATTACCTAGGAGTAATGATTAACTCAGAGGGAAAACTAAGAGAAGAGATTAGCCAGATAAAAGGCAAGTGCAATATATAACCATCTAGGAAAGGCATTTGTATGTAAGCAAGAATTGTCAACAAAAAACCAAAATGGCAGTATACAATACAGCTTATTGTCCTATTCTCCTCTATGGCAGCGAAACCTGAACCTGAGTACAGGCAGCCGAAATGAAATATCTAAGAAGAGTAGTAGGGAAAACTAAAAGAGACAAAATCAGAAACATAACAATAAGAGATCAAACCAAAGCAGATAGAGCATAAAAACTATGATAGAAACAAATCAATTGAGATAATTTGGGCATGTAAACAGAATGAATGACAATAGAATAGCTAAATCAGTATACAATGCTAAAGCCCAAGGTAAAAGGCCAAAAGGCAGACTTTGGAGAAAGTGGGAAGAAGATATAAAAGAGACATTGAAGCATAGAAATTTAACATTTTTGAAAGGAAGAGAAAATGCCAGGACAGGGCATCCTGGAGAAAGATCATCTCGGGCGTCTGAACCCATACAACAAAAGGTAGAATGGGAACTGATAAAGAAAGAAAGTTATTATTATTATTATTAATTGTTATTATTTTTATTATTATTATTGTTATTATTATTATTATTATTATTATTATTATTATTATCATTATTATTATTATTATTACTGTTATTTTTATTTATTATTATTATTATTATTATTATTATTATTATTATTATTATTATTATTATTATTATATTATTATTATTATTATTATGGTGTGGCATTCAGGGAAGCTAGATGTGTAATCTTCTGTTGCGTCGACGATTTGTTTGTTTTTACATATATGTGATGAAGAAAATAAATAAATTTAGAGCCGATTAATGGTAATGATAGATCTAGTGATTTTTTAAATTTTATTTATCAGCCTCCCCTCCCCTCTCATCCCTCTCCTCTCCTCCCCTCCCCTACCCTATAGGAAGTTAGGTTTTTTTCTCTCTCTTTTCTTTCTAAATAATAAGCCATGCGATGACTAATAGGTTCAGCTTCTGAACTCCAGAGGAAGTGAAATGTCTCCGCGGACGCAATTATCATTAGCTGCTGAGAGTCGGAAAGGGAATGCCCTAGCCTAGCGTTAATAATTCTCTAAAAGGCGTTACTGCTCCTCGCTTTTAATGACCGCCGTTGCCAATTTAACAGTAACAGTCTCAAGTTTGCTGCTTTTTGCAAGGAGAAAAATAGGAGAGAAAAGAAACGGTTGAAGGAACGAAAAAGAAGGAGAGAAAAGATAAAGAGAGAATTGTGGGAAGAAAAGGAGGAGGAGGTGTATTAATATTATAACCCTGCATTGCATAGTAGAGAAATTGGTGCATACACGACATACAGGCATGCATACGCAGGTATATTGTTGTTGTTGTTATTATTATTATTATTATTATTATTATTATTGTTGTTGTTGTTGTTGTTGTTATACACACGGAAGCCGTGAATATATATATATATATATATATATATATATATATATATATATATATATATATATATATATATATATATATATATATATATATATGTATATGTATATATATAGCGCTATCATTCGTCGTTCGACTGCACGGCGCGTTATTGGTTGCACTTGAATGTCCTCGCCAAGATGCAAACTAAATAGTAGGCACTACACAACTAGTAATTGTTCGTATTCGGGTTGTCACTGAGGATGATAGCAGCAGTTTGGGGGGGGGGGCGGGGTTGGAGGGGGGACTCGATAGTCCAGAGGCAAGATGTCGACCTCTCAGTCAAAAAGGTCGGGGGTTCACGCCCCGGCAGGTTGACACGGACTTCTTTTTGTTTTTCGAGTAAGACCTACCGCCCCGTCCCCGGGATCCACAGTAAAGTCCCACTGATACTGATAGTCCAACGATCGAGAGGTGGGGAATATTCTCTTGGCTTTGGTAGGCCCCTCGTTTTCCCACTGACGATCTTTTACAATATGTCTTCGCATATTATGATAGGCATGGTCAATTTCAATATAGCTTTTTTATATATATATATATATATATATATATATATATATATATATATATATATATATATATATATATATATATATATATATATATATATATATATATATATATATATATATACTACATATTGAATAGTAAATAACCCTCATGATCTACCTGCTCGTTGAATGCACATTGGGTATGGTATGAGCGAGCGGTTGGCGGGCGTTGTTGGTAGGTCCTCATTTCTTTCCTTTCCTTCTTTGACTGGCATCTTTCACCTTGGTGTTTCCTCTTAATTCACCATGACACCACCGCACGCAATGGCAATGGTGGACGAGGTCAATGTCAACGAAACAAGCATTGGGTCTAGTGTGATAATCTATCTGGTCTCTCCTCCCACAGGCGATGATCGCCGGTTCCATGTCGCCGGACGCCATGGTGGGAGGAAACCCACCTGTCCATCCTACTACCCTTACAGCAAGCGGCCAGGGGAAGAATCAGCACGAGGTAAGTACAGTACGCGTGTTCGTTTGTCTGAGGGTTTGTTTGTTTGTTGTTTTTATAATTAAAACATCCTGTTTTTTTGTCTATGGGTCTGGGTATCTATTCTCTATCTTTCTGTCTATCTGTCTTTGACCCGCCCTGTGTCTCTATCGCTGTTTCCTTGTAATTCATATGAGATCACTGCAATGGTGGACAGGGTAAATTTCCATGAAACGTGACTTATCTTTTATCTTGCTGTTTCCTCTTAATTCATCCTGAGATCGCCATTATGTTTGACAGGGCAAATTTCAATTAAACTAAACAAAGCCTTTCTCTGCCTGTCTGTCCGTCTGTCCATCCGTCTGTCTGTTTGCCTGTTTACCTGGATATTTTTTTATTACTGTGTATAATGCTTACTCTCTATCAGCCGTTAACGCACAGGCAATCCCCACCCCTTTCACCATGTATAATGTTTCCCAGTCCATCTTCCCCTCTGGTTCTCTATCCTATCTCTGTCTCTTTTGTGTTGTGTCTGTCTCTCGCGGGCGGTTGGCGGATTGCTGGTAGGACCTGCTTCTTTTTCCTTTTTCACTTATCGTTCATCTTCCTGTTTCCTCTTATTAACCCTGAGATCACGCCAATGGTGGGCGGGGTTAATTTCAATGAAAACGAAATGTCCCGTCTCTCTTTACGACCTGGGTGGTTTGTGGGGGATACTGGTAGGACCTATTTCTTTCCTTTCACCCTTTCACTAAACTATTATCTTGCTGATTCCTTTGAATTATTATGATCACCGCATGTGGTGGAGGGGGGTAAATTTCAATTAAACAAACAAGCTTATGGCATGACTGAGACAGTCTTTACTTGACGAATTAATACGAGTGTTCAAGTATTTAGCGATATCCCATGTTCCTAATTATGTTTTTCTTTGCAATTCGAATGCAGTTATTATTGTTTTTTTAAATTGTCATCTCTTTTTTTCCTTAGGAGGAAGAGCTGGAGAAAAATACCCAGACAAAAGAAAGAACAGTTCGGTAAGTTGTTAGTTGGCTATGCTTTTAATTAAGCAACTTGTTGTGATGTCGAAAACAACTGTATGTGTGCATCCTTTTGTGTCACGTGTTGAACCCCAAGAAGCTTCGTCTTTTTCTTCTACTTCTTCTTCTCCTTTTTACTTCTACTTCTTCTTCTTCTTCTTCTTCTTTTTCTTCTTCTTTTTCTTCTTCTTCTTCTTCTTCTTCTTCTTCTTCTTCTTCTTCTTCTTCTTCTTCTTCTTCTTCTTCTTCTTCTTCTTCTTCTTCTTCTTCTTCTTCTTCTTCTACTTTGTGTGGGCGGTAGGTGGGCGCTACAGGTAGCCGTTCTGCTTTTCTTTCACCTGAGATCGCCGCATGTGATGATATATCAAGCAATCAATCCCCACCCCTCTTCCCTCCTAGTCCTGCCTCCTTTATAATACCTCTCCTCATCTAACTGACTGTATTGTCTTTTTTGCCTCTGTATGCTGTGCTGCAGTGTAAAGTACACGTATGTTTTAGAGATAAAGAGAAAGATGGATTTACAGTCTTTATTCCCTCCCACAAGTGCAGGCTCAGGGACAGTACTTAATTTATCCCCCAGCAGGCCATTTCATTCAAAGTCCTTCTCAACTTCTGCATGGGGGGGGTACAGTGCACAAACCTGTCCGTCTTTCCGTACTAACCCTGACTATATCTGTTTCTACCTATATCTGGGTACTACCTCTATCTGGGTACTCAGTCACGCCTGAGTCGTCAGGAAAGTAGAATGATGTACATTTCCTAACAGTACAACGTTGTGAAAAAGACCTGTGCCAGGCGTGGGGCTTGAACACTGCGTCGTGATTACTGCGTTCAGCTACAATTCAATATAGTGAATTCTCGCGACATGCACCCTCTAATCCTCCCAGACAGGCATGGCCGTTGGCAAAGCTTTAGCATCAGTGAGTACCCCCGATACTACTTCGACTACTACTACTACTAATAAGGCTGCTGCTGCCCTGCTGCAGCACTATTACTACTACAGTAGGCGAAATATCACAATAAGTGACAACTCCACTAATAAAGACAGAACAAACATGTGACGTTGTTTCGGGTGTAACCCTTCGTCAGACAACAAACGAGAAATATCTAGTTGTCACTTATTGTCGTGTTTCGCCTTTGACTTCACTCCATTGTGGCCCCTTCGTATTATACTACTACAGTAGTGACCGCCTAAATGCTCGGTGCTTGGGAAGCAGACAAAACGGGCATTTAAGCAAAAGTATGTCAGGGGCAACAATTTAGGGGTAGGCTTATTTCTTTGAAGTTGGCTTTCCCTAGCGATATGTCAATTTCGTCCAGGATTTGAAGCTTCTTTTGTAAACCATTCC
>JAXRKP010000128.1:347500-355000 GCA_037039925.1 Doris montereyensis | reverse complement strand
TATTAAGTACGTCTTTTTTTGGCTTTGAATTCGCAAGCCTGTGTTTACCTTGAAAAGTATTTAATGTAGTGTGTGGGTTAACTGTAATATTTAGTTAAAAGAACCCCAAATTAATGACAGATGCTCAGCAGAGACATTGGGATGTGAAAGTCTGGAGACGCCATTTTGAGTTCACACAAGGTACCGTCGCACTTCGCCAGAAAGGCCAGCGATCAGCAAACTTTGTGTTGTGTATCTTGAAGTAAGGGGAGTTAACTGCAGATAACTTATCAATGTTTTCTGGAATATCTTACGGGGCGTCGTCGTGCAAGTTAGAATTAGTCCACGTGATCAACCGAGATGGTTTGGACATGTAAACAGAATGCATGATAACAGAATAGCACAATGCTAAAACACAAGGTAAAAGAGCAAAAAGGCAGACCTCGGAGAAAGTGGGAAGAAGATATTATTATCTTTTAAAGCATTAAAGCAAATAAATTTAACTTTCACGGAAGGAAACAGAAAATGCCAGGACAGCGCGGTCTTGAGAAAGATCATTTCGGGCGTCTAAATTCATACACCGGTAGGTAGAATGGGAAGTGAGAAAGAAAGAAAGAACAGCCTGGGTTGGGTTTTTTCGATTTGAAACGGTTGGCAACTATGTTTTTATCATTATTAATTGTAAAGGAAAGACAAAACTCTGGAATCTGTCTCAGAGTGCAAAGACAACAAACTACGTTGTATGTATCACTATGGTAACCTTTGTCGTCTCTTGTAACCTTCCCATGTCTTTCTCTTTGTCTGTTGTCTGTCTGTCTGTCTGTCTGTCTCTCTCTCTCTCTCTCTCTCTCTCTCTCTCTCTCTCTCTCTCTCTCTCTCTCTCTCTCTCTCTCTCTCTCTCTCTCTCTCTCTCTCTCTCTCTCTCTCTCTCTCTCTCTCTCTCTCTCTCTCTCTCTCTCTCTCTCTCTCTATCTCTATTTCGCCGTGTGTGAGTTCTCTTGTGCTTTTCTATTCAATACATGTCGTGTATTATAATCGATGTTTTATTTCCAGTTGACGGGTTTTCGTGGTGGCGGTCCTTCCTCTTTCCTTCACTCTTTCCGTTAGTCTCACCTTTCGCCTTAATGTTTCCGCTGTGCGTTTCCCGAGATCACCGCATTATGGTGGAGATCACCGCACATGTTGTTACTTTCAATGAAGTCCAGTCAACGTTTCGGATATGGACGATAAAAAGGAGGACCTGCGTACAGATCGCAACACTCTTGTTCACTTCAAAGTCTCTTAATGGGCTGTTTACAGGGTTGTTCGGGCAATATTTAAAAAAAATCCTACTAAAAACCCCGAGATCGCCAAAGCTGTAACCGGGTAAAATCGAATCAAAATCTTTTCAAGAATCAAAATCATAATGTAATAAACACTTTGGGGTTAAATTCAACGTGATGGGGCGATGTGTGGTTAAATTCAACGATGGGCGATGTGGTTAGATTCAACGTGATGGGGCGATGTGGTTAAATTCAACGTGATGGGGCGATGTGTGGTTAAATTCAACGTGATGGGGCGATGTGTGGTTAGATTCAACGTGATGGGCGATGTGTGGTTAGATTCAACGTGATGAGGCGATGTGTGGTTAGATTCAACGTAGATGAGGCGATGTGTGGTTAGATTCAACGTGATGAGGCGATGTGGTTTAGATTCAACGTGATGGGGCGATGTGGTTGAATTCAACGTGATGGGGCGATGTGGTTAGATTCAACGTGATGGGGGCGATGTCAGTGATGCTAAAAGTTTGGTCAGTGGGTTGTTAGTGTGAAGGAAAAGAGTCGGTGTGGTTATGTTTCGTATAAATGTTGGAAGGCCCTACTACTACTACTACTACTACTACTACTACTACTACTACTAATGCTACTGCTACTACTACTACTGCTACTGCTACTGCTGCTACCACTACCACTACCATGCCACCACTACTACTACTACTACTAATAATACTGCTACTGCTACTACTACTACTACTACTACTACTACTACTACTGCTGCTACTGCTACTACTACTACAACTACAATAGTGTACTAGGCCGGCCAGATTAACCAGAACTGACTTCTTCCTGACTGGAGTATTATTGCTCAGTCCTCTACTGCTTTGTGTGTACTGTGCTTTTGTGTGTGTGTTGCTTTTGTCTGTGTGTGTGTATCGTACTTTAGTTTCTGTGTGTGTCGTGTTTGTGTCTCTGTGTGTCGTACTTTATGTGTGTCTTGTTTTGTGTGTGTGTTCTGTGTGTGTCGTGTTTTGTGTCTGTGTGTAGTACTTTATGTGTGTGTGTCTTGTTTTGTTTGTGTGTGTGTGTGTGTGTGTCTTTCACCGTGGGAAAATTTTATATGCCGGGATATTATTCTTGAAGCTTTCAAGTTGCTCACGGGGCCGTTTTCTCCAGGGCCGTTTTACGCAGGAGCCATTATTATGTTGTGGAAATCGATGTTTTACGATGGTGCTGATGGTTGCTTTATTTCGCTTTCTGTTTCATGTCTTTCTCTTTGCAAACCAAACATCCTGACATTGTTTCTCGCTTCCCTTTATTGTTGTTGTCTATGTAGCCCCATGATCTTGCTTTTGGTGTTGTATGAATTAATTTGAAGAACTATTTATTGTCTCCCTCGTTGTTGCTTTTGTGCTCAGTGTAAATGCACTTATTAATTAGTAATTTAAAACTACGCCCATTCTTTCTGTTTTTTTCCCTTTGTGTGTGTGTGTGGGGGAGGGGGGTATTTCTTGATTGCTGTTAATTTTATTTGGTTAGAATGTACAAAAGAATTTTGATAGAGCCCTTCTACTACTTTTTTTATCTTTGTTATCTCCCTTGGGCACGCCCGATAATGAGAATATTCCAGGGGGTGGGAAGGAGGTGTTTTGAAATTGTTTTGCTTTAACGTCATTGTAGAAGACTTGTCAGTGTGTAAATTTTGTATTCTCTCACTTACCCCTCCAGTTCAATTATTAATAATTTTTGTGATGACCATTGTCGTTTTATAGTGCTGTTGTAAGTGTTTTTATAATGAGCGTAGATGTATTTTGGTAAAGGCCTGATTTTATTTTCTTATTTTATTTATTGTTGTTTTGTTGTTGTTTTGGGGGTATTCCCCCTCTCTGCTTCTGTCTTTCATTCCTTTTTTGTTTCCTTTGCTTTTCTTTCTCCCTTTCATTCATTTTCTTTGTCACTTTACTTCTGTTTTGCTTTCCTTTCTCTCTCTCTCTCTCTCTCTCTCTCTCTCTCTCTCTCTCTCTCTCTCTCTCTCTCTCTCTCTCTCTCTCTCTCTCTCTCTCTCTCTCTCTCTCTCTCTCTCTCTCTCTCTCTCTCTCTCTCTCTCTCTCTCTCTCTCTCTCTCTGTCTCTCTGTCTCTCTGTCTCTCTGTCTGTCTGTCTCTCTGTCTCTCTCTCTCTCTCTCTCTCTGTCTCTCTCTCTCTCTCTGTCTCTCTCTCTCTCTCTCTCTCTCTCTCTCTCTCTCTCTCTCTCTCTCTCTCTCTCTCTCTCTCTCTCTCTCTCTCTCTCTCTCTCTCTTATTTCCTGAATTTTCTCAAAATGATAATTTCCATTCCATTTTCTTCCTTCCCTCCCAACCTTTCTGACACACAGAGTCGTATGGAAGAGCCGACTGATCTTGATGATGCCATCCATGTCTTACGCAATCACGCTGAAGGTCCACCTTTTCTACCCGCCCACCCAGGTTTGCCCGCATCCTCCATCATGGGCCAGTCTCATTCAGGGCTCCGTCATCAGCAGGGCGGCCCATGGGGGGTCTACCCCCCTCCCCACCTCTGGCCTCATCATTGGGACAGCTACATCCACACATGGTGAGTTGATTTCCCGTCTGTTTGTTTGTGTGTATGTGTGTGTGTTGTTCTTTTTCTTCTTTTCCTTCTTGTTCTTCTTTTCCTTCTTTTCCTTCTTTTTCTTTTTCTTCTTTCATCTTTTTCATCTTGGTCTTCTCCGCCTTAGTCTTTTTCAGTCTTCAATCCTTTCCTCTTCCTCTTCTTTCTACTTATCTTGTTTTGATCGTTGATGTTGTTCTTTCTCTCATTCTCTTTGTTCTCGTGTGGGTGTTTCCTCCCTTAGATCTATCTAGCTGTGTAGCGCAAAAATAAATGCGCTATCATATTGAAAGGGACAAGAATGGTAAGTCGTCTGTATCTTTACCTTGAGTCTTTGTATTTACGAGTTATTTCCCTTTGATTTCTGGCTCCCTTTGTGGTATGCCGTTGATCCAGTGAATTGTAATAACTTAAAGATTCGTTAACTTGATGGATTTTTAAAATTTTTGTTTCTTTGTTTTAGATTGTATGTTGGTGAGTGGGTTTTTTTTGGATGCTGCTTTTTGTTTTGGTTTTTATTTAGAAATGAGTTGGGGGGGGGTTCATGTTGCATCGCGGCTGGCTGGCTGGCTTTGGCATTTCTTCAGAGCATTATAGTCGTGATTCAAATTTCAACTGTTTTATCGCACAGATGAGATGAGCAGTGTGTTTGTTCAGTGAAATGCACATTATTATCAGATCTGCCTATCATCTTGGTGGGGGCTACTGGTCAGGTCTACTTCTTTCCTTTTACTCTTTCACTTATCTTTTATCTTGCTGTTTCCTCTTAATTCACGCTGAAATCACAACGATGGTGGACGGGTAAATTTCATTTAAACAAACAATATCATCTTGCCTTTAATGCAATAAAGTAAGCTCTAATTTGCCCTCGTCAGCAGACGGCTGGCAAGGCGCTGTTGATAAGTCCTACTTCTTTCTTTACTGTTTGCACCTATCTTTCATCTGGTGTTTCCTTAATTCAAACTGAGATCACCACAATGGTGTACTGCAAATTTCAATTAAACGAAACAAAATTGCCCCAATAAGTGGTCTTGTTTTTTTGTCACATGGAGAACAAGAGATCAGCATACCAGAACTGCAAAGTTGTTTCAGAATTCAACAGTGGGGTTCCACGCGCACATACACACACACGTTGAGACTCTTATCCCCCTATGCAACGTTGGTAACTTGGCACTCCGCACAACACAACACAAGACCAAACGTCTATAATACACGCCATTGTACGCATATGCGCATCAACGTAAATATACAAAGGGGTTCGCTTTGTATATTATATATATACACACACACACTCACCCTCACACTTATAGCCTGGTGTGTGGAACCACGTGTGTTGTAGGAAGTGACGTGTCAACAACTCCTTCAAGTTTGTTCCTCAACAACACGATATTTGAACCTTTGTAAATACCCGACTTATCTAGTATGGAAATTTGCTATCTTGCTGACGTGAAAGCATCATCTGACTTAATACAAGATGTGTGTGTGTGGGGGGGGGGCTCGTGTAGGCAAATTTCGGTAAAGTGTCGGCCTCTCAACCAGAAGGCCATCGGTTCAAACCCGGCAGGTTGAAAAGTTTTCAAGAGTTCTGCCAAAGAACCTCCCCCCTCTGTTCATGTAGGTGGATCCACACCCTAGTCCCATCGGAGATGGAACGTCAAAATGAGATCCCCCCTCCCCCCGTGTGGAGATCCCAACACTCAGTGGGTGCACGTCGAATGAAGATCCCTGTCCCTTGGCTGTTCACGGGGCAATTGGAACGAAATTAAAAAACATCCTACCGAAAATCCCGATATGGCCTTTCCTTAGTTGTGTGGATGTGAGTAAATGAAAATCAAACTGTATTTGTTTTTAAAAGACCAACAACAGCAACAACAACAACAAAAAACAAATAAAAGAACAAGTACGACGACGTCTATTAAGGGTGATGAACGTTCCAACCTTATGTACAAAGAGAAACCGTTTCGCCGCCGTAGTTTCTCTCAGCCTGGTAAGTTGAAAATAAAACTAGGATCGGACAAGTTTGATGTTGTGCTTTGTTCGTGTAGCGACAAAATGGACGATGGGAACGATAATTATGATGATGACGATGATGAAAGTTATGGAATACGTATAGCACTAATAATTATGAACATTACAGTAAGGATAATAATAATAATAATAATAATAATAATAATAATAATAATAATAATATTAATAATAATAATAATAATAATAATAATAATAATACATGTAATAGTAATAATAATAATAATAATAATAGATTTAGTTGTTGATAGTGTGAATTTTATTATTATTATTATTCATATTATTATTATTATTCATATTATTATTATTATTATTATTATTATTATTATTATTATTATTATTATTATTGTGGTTACTGTTACTGAAACATGGGCGAAAACACAATAAATCTCGTCTCCTAATAAATAAAAAGTGTAACTCAGCTAGTCACGCCCATAAAGCCGCCATTTGATTTGCTGTCCACGAGTCCGCCCAGGCTTCTAACGGCCACATACATCCAGTCACTGTGCCTGTACATTCATTCAAATCTCTTTATCTTCTCGGGTTGTTTTCCCCTTCATCATCCCCTCTTTACTTTCATTTAGGAAATTCATACCGTTAATTGGTCTTTTAGCACCAAATCACCCCCCCCACCCCACCTCACCCCACCCCACCCCCGCCTTCACACTCCTGGATGTGTTTCATTTCATCACACAGAGACGGTAACGAGACATTATTTTACATGGAGTCATTCACTGATTTCTTTTGATTCCATTTTCTCACTCCATCTTCTTCTTCATTCACTGGTTCTCATAGACTCGCTGTTCAAACCACACACACACACAGATCCATCCAGCTGCGTTTTGCAAGCGCTCATATTCTCTCTCTTTCTCTCTCTCTCACACACACACACACACAGATACATACACTCACACACACTCACTCTCACACACACACACACACACACACACACACACACAAGCACAAGTGAGCCAGCCCATATGTTTTTCGTGTACCTTCTATAGGTCAAGCACACAGCCCACATCTGTTTTAGGATGGCTTCTTCCCTTTCTTCTTTCTTTTTACACCTCCCCTCCTCATCGTTCCCTTCCCTTCCCTCCATTTCCTCCTGGCTTTTTCTTTTTCTTTTTTTCTTATTCGTTCTTCTGTAGTAGTCGGTCTTCACATGTGATATCTTCACAAGCTTCCTTCCTCTTCTCTTCCTCTTTCTTCTCTCTCTGTCTCTCTCTCTCTCTCTCTCTCTCTCTCTCTCTCTCTCTCTCTCTCTCTCTCTCTCTCTCTCTCTCTCTCTCTCTCTCTCTCTCTCTCTCTCTGTCTGTATCTCTCTCTCTCTCTCTCTCTCTCTCTCTCTCTCTCTCTCTCTCTCTCTCTCTCTCTCTCTCTCTCTCTCTCTCTCTCTCTCTCTCTCTCTCTCTCTCTCTCTCTCTCTCTTTCTCTCTCTCTCTCTCTCTCTCTCTCTCTCTCTCTCTCTCTCTCTCTCCTTCACACACACACACACACGCGCGCACACACACATGCTCGCCTTTATTAGGGATTTGATCATCAGACTTATTTTGATTTCCTTAGTACATCACCGATTTCGTATTGGGACAGTTCAGTTCGACAAGTCAAATGAACAAAACTAGACGGAT
>JAXRKP010000128.1:335000-342500 GCA_037039925.1 Doris montereyensis | reverse complement strand
AGTGAGAGAGAGAGAGCGTATGTCGGTATGAACATTACGTTTGCCATAGAGGATGGCAATGCCAGAGAATCGACACCCCCATACCTTCCGTTGGTATTTCCTTCCTGTGCAATGGGGGACTAGACAACGGTAGGCTAGCGAGTTGGAGACAAAATTTGAAATCACGAAATTTTTACCTCTGTGGGTTTACGCGTTCAGGAGGTCATGGTGCAAGAGTTGATAATGTAAGGATACTCTAGTTTACAGTCGGAAAGGATAACGATGCTAAATGATATTAAAGCCCTACAGGAACAAAGTGGAGACAAAGACGAGGAATAAGCAGCGTAGATAGCTCTGGGTGTGTAGCACGCTGTCTCTTCAAGGAGAGGCGGTGGGTGCCAACACAGAGGTCGCGGATTCAGTCCCCGCGGTGGCCAAGATTTTTTGTGTCTATTCCTTGTGTTTGTCTCGTCTTTGTTCCTATGGGGCTTTAATTTTGTAATGCCCCTTGCCTCACTGTTTGTTACTTCTAGTTACAGTAGGGAGGTTTCTAGGTGAAATTTTGACTGGCTTGAAATTATGTGAAACATGTAGAGATGACTAGATAATGAGCAACTGAAAGAAAAGAAAACTTACGGTTGAGAGAAAGAGAGAGGGACAAAAGTTGAACGATATTTCGCTTTTGCCATTGGTGTTCCCCTTGGAGGTGACATGAAAAGTGCAGAGCAGTGTGAGGAGAGTGAAAATGAGGACTTGGATGGGCAGGGGGACACTTGCCAGTGAACCACACATGGATAGGGTGTGCAATCTTCCCACGGACGCAAGAGACTCGACTGATTGTCAGGAGCACTCGAGTTTCCTTCTTCACTTTGGCCATTGATCAGCACTGGTTATTGAATCCTGTGCAGTTATACTTTATATACTGATCATGATCAGTTGTACATTTATAAATATTATATGCCTTGCATAAAAAAAGCTCCTCCTCCATACTAGTTTTATCGTTTTCATTATCACATGATTTTTCTCTTGTTTATCATCATCATCATCATCATCATCATTGTAATCATCAACATCGCACTCTTTTTTTTTAATCAGTTATATCATCGACATGTTAACAATGTTCTTCGAGATGTCAAATTTTTAATGATTTTTCTCTCCCCTTTCCCTCATCTTCTGTCCTTGAAAAGAATAGAAAGTAGGAAGAAAAGTGAAAAATGCTCTCATAAAATATGATGTACAAAGTTGAATTTTCGCTTCTTTCCTTTTTTTTTTGTGTGTTTTCTGAGAGAATTTCTGGTTAAAACTTCCATACATAAGGGAAGCAATATGTTGCCCAACAACTTTTTTTACTTCCTTTTATCTTTTTTTCTTTTCTTTTTTCTTTCTATTTTTAACATTTATTTTTTTTTAAGTTAATGTTTTTATTGGCCAAAATGAAATGACAGTGAATTTATAGAAAAAGGTCGACATGTTTGCCACCTGTTTTCATCAAGTTCAAAATGTTTTACCTCTTCACTGCATCTATGTTCAAATTGTCTCCCTTACTTTCATATCAGTCAAATGCATTGTGGATTTTATGATTTTTAGGTCATGTATTTTATTTAAATGGTTTTGAGTAGGGGTGGAGGTTTAATAATGGGGGACAACCAAATGTTTTAGCCGTAAGTTGGATAGGTCTTCCGGGATGATTTTTAAATTATTTCTTTTTAAATTGAGATGTGTGTATATATATATAATAGATGCATTTATTTACAAAATGCAACTTTGTGTCAGTAATGAGGGGGACTCGGCAGTCCAGAAGCAACTAAAGGCAGTGGGTTTGAGCCCTGCCAACAGTTGAACAATTTTCTCAAGTTGTTTTCAAGCCAAATCTATCATACGCATACACACACACACCCCACCCCCACCCCTGGTTCAGTAGGTGGATCGACACCCTAGTCCCATCGGAGACAGACAATAAAAGGAGCTCCTGTGTGCAGATCACAACACTCTGTTCGTGTTAAAGATCCCTCGGCTGTTTACAGGGCAGTCCGGGCCAGATTTTATAAGATCCTACCCAAATACCCCGTGATCACCTTAGTTGTGGATGTGGGTAAAAGTCAAATCAAATCAAGTCAAGAATGACTGTTGGTTGTACTTCCGTTTTCCTGTGGGGCGGTGAGTTTCTTTTTCCCCTTTTTTTCTCTCTCTCTCCCTGGGGGCAATAACTTAAATGTCAAATCTTCTTATCTTATCATATGAAATTAAAACTATCATTTATTTCCACATTGGAATGCGTCTTATGAAATGAAATTATTTGACTGCCAATAAATTTTTTGCCTGCCTGCCTGCCTGCTGTGCTCCATCCAGTACATCCATGACTATACATTTATTATGACTTGTAATGTCACACTTCTGTGGGGTTGTTTTCAAGCTGTGACTTTCCATTAGCTTTCCTGCCTCCACCCACCCCTGTTGTCACATAATTAATTTGCGGTGGACTTTATTTTATTTTGTTTTTGTATCTTCTTTTTGTCTCCTTCCCAGCTGTGTGGAGATCACTGTCTTTGATTTGATTTTTAAAAATATCAGTTTGTAAAAAAACTAAAAATTAATGCAAGCTCCTTGGTGAATCAAATGCTAAAGGTTTCCTTTAGTCTCCCCCTCCTTTTTTTTCTTCTTCTTTCTTTCTGTCTTTCTCCTTTACGTTTTTTGTTTGAAGAGGACAGGTTGAGTGTTGAAGGGCAATCCTGTTGTTAGATCTGTTCATGCCGCCATTGTCTATCCTCAAAGAAAACAATCGCAAATATGGTGGTAGTGTGATTATACGAATATCTGAATGGAATTGGGTTTTTTATACTTGTTTCATTAAAAGACACAGTAGTATAAGGCATAACAGATTTTGTTTTAAGATTGCTGAAATGGGGAAATTACTTTACTTAGGATATTTTGTCCTCAAAGTCAATATGGCAAGTCAGGATTGGTATAACGGGTGAAGGAGGAGCTCTGTACAGTTTGATTTGAGTGCTTTTGTTGACATAATCATATTTTATAGACTCAACTGCAAAATTTGCCCGTAAAGCATTTTTATATTTGTGGGGGTGTGGGGGGGTCATTGTTTTTTTGTTTAATTTTATTGGGGAGGGGGGGTTGTTATCTTATCTAGACTCATGAAACTTGCACTTTCTGTTCTTTGTATGTGAATTACTTGCAAAATATTATTAGGTCGTTTACAGACACTGCTTGTTACACTGAGTTTTGCCCATTTGTCTTCAAAATGATTTTATTCATATTCTATGTAGATGTCTGGGTGATGATAAATTTGACAGTGTGATGAGAATAACTATATGGACAGAATCTGATCTAGTTTTCAATTAATTTGTTTTGTGGGGTGGTGTGGGGTGGGGTTGTTTTAATGTTTGTCTTGTTTTTTTTATTTATTTAGATTTTTTTAAATTCTATTTTTGAACCTGTATTTGAATTTGATCTGACAGAGTGTTTTATTTTATCTCGCAATTTTTACATTAAAAAAACGTTTTACACAGTTGACTCTCATTGGTCTTGACATGTATTATAATTACGATCATGGATCATCGTTATGACTTTATGATTACTACTACTACTATTATTATTACTAATTATTATTCGTCTTCCTCCACTTCCCCTTTGTTGACGGATGGATCTGATTGCAACTCATATGTGTTCAAATTGAACAAGCTTGGCTTTCTGTTGGGTTTTTTTGTTTTCTTTTATGTTTTCTTTCTTCTTTTTTTCCTCCTCCTTCCCCCCCCCTCCCCCTCAACACAAACCTGTATAATTTTAAACTTTCCTTTTTGATATAAATATATATGAATCTGTATATTATTATTATTATTATTATTATTATTATTATTATTATTATTATTGTTATTATTATTATTATTACGTCATGCCTTTGACAGCATAATTTTTACCTCTTTTTGTTTTGTTCAGATTATCCTTGTTGGTTTTTTGTTGGTTTTTTTTTTCTCTCTCTTTTGCCCTGGCACGGGCACAGAGTATAAATGGGGTGAGCTGAGCGTAGCAAGGGGTTGATGGGTGGGAAGGTAGGTAGGTGATGCTTTTTAATTTACTTAATCTGTTAAGGGAAATGTGACCTTCCTATGTTTGAAAGCCAGAGAAACTGAGTGAGTAATTGTGGGAATATATATATATATATATTATATACACACATATATATATGAAAAGACAAAAGAGCGAAAGAATGAGAGATTCATAGAAAAATTATTTTGGACTGAATAAATACATTGAGTTGATTTTTCAAAAAATAAATCGTATTGTGTTTTGTTGATATTTGAAATAGAATGTTTTTTGTGAGAAATAACTCTTTTCTCTCTATCTTTCTCTATGTATCTGTCTTTCTTTCTACCTCTCTGCCTCTACCTTTCTCTATATATATCTATATATCTCTCTTTCTCTATTTGTATCTCTTTCTTTCTCTCTCTCTCTCTCTCTCTCTCTCTCTCTCTCTCTCTCTCTCTCTCTCTCTCTCTCTCTCTCTCTCTCTCTCTCTCTCTCTCTCTCTCTCTCTCTCTCTCTCTCTCTCTCTCTCTCTCTCTCTCTCTCTCTCTCTCTCTCTCTCTCTCTTTATCTTTATGCCTGTATCCTTCACTTATCTTTCATCTTGCTGTTTCCTCCTCTCAATTCACCTTGTGAATTACTCTACTGTGATCACCTCGAGCTACTCTAGGTCTATCAAATCTTTTTGGCTGCGGTTGACGGTTTGGATTAGAATAATAACTCGCTCACAGAGTGTGATGGCAGCTTGTTTATGCCTAGATCGTTGTATTTTAATAACTACTTGCTCATTAAACGGGATTTCAGCTTGTTAATGATAATAGAAATAAGGTCAGCACTAATAGTCTATATATTATTGACATAGATCTAGAATTGGATCATGTAACAGCTGAATCAGATTTTTATGTTGCAACCGAAAATCTTGAAAATTTGCACTCGCTTAAAATTGGGTGTAGAATTGCATGAGCCTAGATCTATTCATTTTCAGTCAGTAATTCAAAACGCTGAAAATATATTATAGTCCATTCAAAATGAGTGCCCAATATGAACGGCCCTATATCTTTTAAATTGTCTGATAAAATTGAATGAAATTTTGAACGTAGGCTGAGATTATCCATAACCTTAAGGCATATTCGTTGCTCCTTTCGAAATTGAATATGTTTAAAGTTTGCTTCTTTATGCTACATATACAACAAATGATGACAGGTAACATTAAGGAATAATATTCAGATGGTTTACAGTACTAAATTTACACAAGTTTTGATTTCTTGTGAGCACTCGCTGTGAAAACAATGTCCCTGTCAATATCAGGTTTTGACCAAGAAACAGGAGAGTCCAGTTCAATGATGTCCTAGTTTCACACCAACGATTTCACAAAGCTTGAATCTCACAGAGGCGTTGTATTTTATTCAAGTAGCAGTGTGTATACTAAGCCATAATAGTAATAGCTTTTTGTTATGGATTTGCAATGCAAAATTGATACAATTAGAAGCATTACATTGCAATTGTCTGAACTCAGAGGGAGAGGTTTACCTATATTCAATACAAGGCCTATTCAAGTTCGACTTTTTAAAAAATTTAAAGACAATAAAATACTACTTTATATTACAATGCTATTCAACAATTTGTCAAACGTCCTTCATATGCCCTATGCTACACCACTGGAAAGTCATATTGTAAACACTCTACAAGTTGTGGTCTCTTAATTTAAAACAGAAAAACATCAAAGGAATTCGCGGCTTTGAGAAAACTGTAAATGCTACAGACTTTTTTTTCAGATTTATAATATAACGTCATGGGAATTCTAACAGTACATGCAAAGAATCAATGCTGAATGTATAATAGTTTCTGAGAAAATCGACTGCTTCTATGGGCACGAATTTTGAAACAAACTATAGTTTCATTTATAATGCGTACCTATGACTGAACAGAAGAACGAGAAAGGAAATGCCATGATTTGAATATAAATATTTTAACCAACCGGAAAGGAACCCGGAACTGATAATGATAAAGACGCGCTCGAGATTGACAAACTAAACACGGAACATAATTGCTTGCTTAATTTAACGTCTATTACTAATACTACTATTAGATCTATGTAGATCTAGCGGATCATCGTGCACAACCAAGAAAAGAACACAGAAAAAGGAAGACAAAAAAAAAAACATGGGGTATTTTTTATTACTATCGTTCCCATCTCACTCTCAGGAATTATATACAAATTATTTTGTAGATTTGTATCCATGTTACACGAATTTCATCAAGACAACCGTGGCAAATCATCACATTTTGAAATATTGATGCTTTTATTTGAAACAAGCTGAAATCCCGCTCAAGGAGCAGGTTGTTATTAAAACATGACGATGTAGGCATACAAATACTGACATCTCATTCTCACTCAATGAGCAAGTTATTATTCTAATCCAAACCCAACCTCGGCCAAAAAAGATTTAGTAGATCTAGATGTAGAGCTACATCTAAGAGGGAAAATGTCCATCTAATGTGCGCAAACTAAGAGATCTAGAGATAAACTTGCTAACAGAGAAAATAATTACGATAGGTCTAGATTACAATTTGAGCATTAGCTGTTCAGCAGTGGACTGGGGACAATAGGCATGGATAGGTCAACAAATGAATTGTGCAAAATATCGTTTAAATTTGAAGAAAGAAAAATATTTTTCACATTAAAAATATGCCTAAAACATGCATAGGTAATACACAAAAGTGTTTTTAAAACTTGAGCATTATTTGTTCAGTGGTTTGAGAGCCTATTCTGACTGGATGAAAACGCAATGTCGTGAAGTCCGCAAATATATATATATATATGTATATATGTGTATATATGTGGATATATATATATAGTAAATCAGTAATGCAAAGTCAATCGTCAGAGGTACGAAACCTTGCCTCAGATGGGGGGGGGGAGGGAGGCGGCATATTGGGGGCGGGGCGAGGCCGGGTGATGAGGAGTGTGGCGGGGGTTTCGGGGTAAGGTATGGTGATAGGTTTGCCATTTTACTCTCATAACTATATCTAAATTTAGGTCTAGATATCTAGGTACAATCCAAGCCGCCATTTTGGTTTTATTTACAACGGCAACTGTATTCATACGCACTTCTGGTACCCTAGATCTATACTATAAATATAAATAACACGGCTAACGCCAAGACAGCTGTTAGAATGCGTTGCACGAGGGATGTAATCTTAAGTAATCTAATGTCTTTTGCAGTTATTCTTAAACTAAAAACATTAGGTTGCGACGGGTTTAGTGACCAAATTTGTGTTCGGCAGCCAGAAATACGTTGGATTGGCCTCTGAGAGTAGTGTATCACTCAGGGCCTGGGAGTGGAGTGATTGTAAACAATTACCGACAAAAGGAAAAGACAGTAGTGGACAGACCGAGGTCAAGCCTTTTGTAATGTAAGCATCAGCAGAGTCATGGTTATTAAGATCTAGATCCAAAACCTATCCAGGTATCCCATCAGC
>JAXRKP010000128.1:325000-330000 GCA_037039925.1 Doris montereyensis | reverse complement strand
CCGTAAGTCTGTATTTAGTACGTTTCTTTGGTTTTGAGTCCATGAGTCTGTATTTAGTACGTTTCTTTGGCTTTAAGTCCATAAGTCTGTATTTAGTACATTTCTTTGGCTTTGAGTCCATAAGTCTGTATTTAGTACATTTATTTGGCTTTGAGTCCGTAAATCTGTATTTAGTACGTTTTGGGGTTTTTTGGCTTTGAGTCCGTAAGTCTGTATTTAGTACGTTTCTTTGGCTTTGAGTCCATGAGTCTGTATTTAGTACGTTTCTTTGGCTTTGAGTCCGTAAGTCTGTATTTAGTACGTTTCCTTGGCTTTGAGTCCGTAAGTCTGTATTTAGTACATTTCTTTGTCTTTGAGTCCATAAGTCTGTATTTAGTACGTTTCTTTGCTTTGAGTTCTTAAGTCTGTATTTAGTACATTTCGTTTGGCTTCGAGTCCGTAAGTCTGGACTTACTTTCAAAATTACTTATTTGAGGGTTAATTGTATTTTGTTTTAAAAGAGGTAGGCCCTACTTAGATCTAGTTAACGAAAGAGACAAAAATATTTCAGTTGAAGTCCGCAGACTCCATTTTGAGTTTGCAAAACTACCGTCGCACTTTCCCACAATGGCCAGCGATCGGCAGTTGGTTTTGTTTTTTGTTACTGACCTTAATTGGTGTTATTTTCCAGGCAGTGGACAGGTAAGCACCTGTACAAGGAGCAGATAATCCCGCCCTCCACGAGTCTCCTGCTGCCTTGCAGGTAGGTCTTGGCTGACCAAAGGCTAAGGGAGTTAACCCTGAAAGAAAACAACCTCCCTGCCTTGCAGGCCGGTCTTGACTGACCAAAGGCTAAGTAAGTTAGCCCTGACAGAAAATAACAACCTGCTGCCTTGCATGCTGGTCTTGAATGACTAAAGGCTAAAGGAGTTAACCCTGACAGAAAATAACAAGGCCCGGTATGGGGCCTCAAGGTGGCAGCCCCACCATCTACCTAGGGTACAGTGGGCTAATCCCCTGTTTATCCAAAACAACCTGATTCAAAGTAATAAATACAATGATATACGCGGCTTGAACTTTCGAAGACGACTCTGGAAAAGAACACGGACTGTGATTTTTGGAACATGGAATATTAGGGCAATTAATGGAAAGGAGTTAGAATTAGCTGAAGAAATGGAAAAATTCAAAGTAGACATTTTGGCTATTACAGAAAGAAAGAAAAAAGGGCAAGGAATAGAAAATGTAGGACCAAATCATATTTTAATCTTCTCAGGAGTAGATGTCAAAGATAGAGCTAGAGCAGGAGTAGGCCTCCTGGTGCATAAAAAAGCAAGAAATGCTACTAGAAAGTTGGAAATTTGTAAGCCCACGGCTATTAGAGATAAATTTGTAACCAAAAGGAAGAGAAATTAAATTATTAATAGCTTCTGGACCAAACGAAGATGTCACCAAAGAAGAAAAAGATATCTTCGAAAATGATTTACAAATAACTGCAGAGAATCTCAAACCCAAACAGGAATTAATGATTTTAGGAGATTTAAACGCTAGAGTAGGCAACAATGTAGAAACATCAGGAGGAGTAATAGGTAAAGAAGGAGAGACAACAACTTCTCCAAATGAAGAGAGACTAATAGATTTTTACCTAAAGAATAACATGAAAATAGCTAACACATTTTTTCCTCATAAAAATATCCACAAATATACAAGAGTAAATGAAGACAGATGTGAAAAGTCAATCATAGACTACATAATAGTTAGCAGTTCCCTTTTTACAGTACAATGGATGCTAGAGTAAGCAGAGGAGCTGAAATATTTAGTGATCATCACCTAGTGATAGCCAAAATGAGATTATTAACTGAAGAAAACAAACAGAAAAGGAAAGAGAAGAAAGCTACTAAACTCAAAATAGAAGAACTAAATAAACCAATAATAAAACAGATATACCAGTCTAGGATAAAAAGATCTATCAGTGAAAGGCAGATGGATCTGAAGGAAAGCACAATAGAAGAAAAGTGGCAAATATATAAAGAAACACTCCTCAGTTGTACTGAAGAGGTCTGTGGTAGGAAACAAATTAAAGGAAATAGGAAAAGAACAGCATGGTGGAATGAGAATGTCAAGACTAAAATCAAAGAAAAGAAGGATGCCTGGAAGAAATACTTGCAAACAAAGAGACCAGAGGATAGGATAGATTACGTGAGTAAAAGAACTATCGCCAAAGAGGAAGTTAGGAAAACAAAACAGGAAGTGGGAAGAGTTTGGACAAAGAATTCAAGAAAAACTATCAAGGAAATCAAAAGCTGTTCTGGGAGCAATGAAGAGAGTGAGACAGACCGAGGCATGGCCAATACGACAAATTAAGAACGCCAAAAGGAGAAATAATGAAAGGAGACAGCGAAATAATGGAAACGTGGAGAAAGTATTTTTACCAATTACATAACTCCTCCAGAACATATGAAACAAGGAGTACAGATCAATCATTAAGAGTAACAAGTAATCGATATGAGACAGCTGAAGATGTAGATATATCAATGGAAGAAATTCAAACAGCTATAAGAAAAGTAAAATTAGAAAAGCGCCAGGAGCAGATCAAGTTTATCCAGAAATGAATAAAACCAAAGGGAGAGAGGCAAACAAACTACTACATGCAATATGCCAACAAGCATGGAAGTCCAAACAGGTGCCAGACGACTGGAATAAGGGAACGGTAGTACCAATACACAAGAAAGGGTCAACTATGGAATGCTCAAACTATAGAGGGATATCACTACTTAGCGTACCAGGAAAATTGTATGCCAGGATTCTGGAAATGAGACTAAGGAAAAGAGTAGAGGATCAGATTGAAGAACACCAGATTGGATTTAGACCAGGAAGAAATGTACAAGATCACATATTTTCAATTAGACAAATAATTTTTGAAAAATTCCTTAACTTGCACCTGTGTTTTATTGACTTAGAAAAGGCATTTGACACTGTGAGAAGGGACGGACTATGGCATTCCTATAAAGAACACAACGTAGAGCAAAATTTAATAGAAGCCATTACAAATTTTTACGATAAACCAACATGTGCAGTGAGAGTAGCTGGAAACATATCTGCAGAATTTGATGTAGATATAGGAGTAAGACAGGGTTGTATCCTAAGTCCTGTTTTGTTTATCACATTTATGGATTCAGTCGCAAACGCATCCTCAAAAATGAAGAAAATGAATGTAGGTATGTGGAAGCTCAAACCAGTAAATGTATCAATGTTTTCATTTGCTGACTTAGTTCTGTTTGGAAAATCATAAAAGGACCTCCAGTCAAATATCAACATAATGAATAATGAATTAAATAAAAGAGGAATGAGAGTAAATGCAAAGAAAACCAAAACAATGCTAGTAACTAGGGAAGCTAAAACACAAAATCTTAAATTAGGCAGGGAGATTTTAGAACAAGTTGAAAGCTACAATTACTTAGGAGTAATGATTAACTCAGAGGGAAAACTAAGAGAAGAAATCAGCCAGAGAATCAAAAGGCAAGTGCAATATATAACCATCTAGGAAAGACATTTGTAGGTAAACAAGAATTGTCAACAAAAACCAAAATGGTAGTATACAACACAGTTTATTGTCCTACTCTCCTCTATGGCAGTGAAACTTGGACCTTAGACAGTAGGGAATACAGTAGAGTGCAGGCAGCCGAAATGAAATATCTAAGAAGACTAGTAGGGAAAACTAAAAGAGACAAAATCAGAAACAAAACAATAAGAGATCGAACCAAAGCAGATAGCATAAAAACTAAGATAGAAACAAATCAACTGAGATGGTTGGGCATGTTAACAGAATGAATGACAATAGAATAGCTAAATCAGTATACAGTGCAAAAACTCAAGGTAAAAGACCAAAAGGCAGACCTCGGAGAAAGTGGGAAGAAGATATAAAAGAGGCATTAACGCAAAGAAATTTAACTTTAAGAAAGGTGTTATGTTAAGTTAAATCATCAATGCTTTCTGGAGTATTACGAGCTGTTGTGCGAGTTAAATTTAGTTCACACGGTTAGTCTGAGTTTTTTTCGATGTGAAAAGGTTGACATCTATGATAAAGCAATGCGTAAAAG
The DNA here is from genome assembly GCA_037039925.1 of Doris montereyensis. Taxonomy (NCBI): domain Eukaryota; kingdom Metazoa; phylum Mollusca; class Gastropoda; order Nudibranchia; family Dorididae; genus Doris; species Doris montereyensis. Next base: position 325,924 of record JAXRKP010000128.1, on the reverse strand, counting down.
TCTCGTAAAACTACATGATTTTTTTTATTGTTTAAGTTTGTTTTTGTGCCAATCTCATATTTCGTCAATACATCATTTTATTATTTTTAAAATAATGTTTTCTTTATTTATTTGTTTTGTTTTTAACAATCGTTTATTGGTTGCAACTGAGACGAACCATTTCCCTCCTCAGTTGATAGCGATAAAGATCTAATTTTGTTTCGTGTCAAAATTCGTAATTGCGACATACGTTTTTGTTTGGCCGAGTTGTGTCAGCAAAGACTATGATATAACTATAATGATTTGTTAACGAAGGAGTTGATAATAAAAAATAACGTAGATTTAGACTACTTTACTTACATACAAAGTTTTTCTTTTTTTACCGTCATAATATCTGTGACATTGGCCATAGTACAATACAATTGTCTAAAGTTCGTCTCATTTTATGTTTTGAAGAACACTAACTCTCTCTCTTCTGTCTTGTTTGTCTGTCTCTGTCTGTCTCTCTCTGTATATATATATATATATATATATATATATATATATATATATATATATATATATATATATATATATGTCTATCTCTCTTTCTTTCTCATGCTCAGGCTCTCTCTCTCTCTGTCTCTCTCTCTCTCTCTGTCTCTGTCTCTCTCTTTCTCTTTCTCATGTCTCTCTCTCTCTCTCTCTCTCTCTCTCTCTCTCTCTCTCTCTCTCTCTCTCTCTCTCTCTCTCTCTCTCTCTCTCTCTCTCTCTCTCTCTCTCTCTCTCTCTCTCTCTCTCTCTCTCTCTCTCTCTCTCTCTCTCTCTCTCTCTCTCTCTCTCTCTCTCTCTCTCTCTCTCTCTCTCTCTCTCTCTCTCTCTCTCTCTCTCTCTCTCTCTCTCTCTCTCTCTCTCTCTCTCTCTCTCTCTCTCTCTCTCTCTCTCTCTTGACTTGGCCATGTTCAA
>JAXRKP010000128.1:312500-320000 GCA_037039925.1 Doris montereyensis | reverse complement strand
TGTCAGACGATGCCAGTGCAGACCTGGTCGTGGTAACAGTAACACTAACAGCAACATCAGAATCACCGGTAAGGTCATGCTACACGTCGCCCCCCCCCCCTACCTTGTTGGTCTCTGGAGAGGGAATTAAAATCATAATTAATTGTCTGTGCGTTCATTTGTTTGTATATATATGACGTGTTTCGGCGTTTGCCCAGTTCCTTTCTCATCCATGTTCACTGCTTGCTTGAGGTGACATCTGAGTTGTGTCACGACCACTCACCTCATCATTTTATTTACTCCTGAATCATATCTAACAATTCAACGTGTGAAAATGAATACCGTAGTAGAGAAATACTATTCGGGGACCGCATTTCACTATGTCTCTATGAATACCGTAGTAGAGAAATACTATTCGGGGCCGCATTTCACTATGTCTCTATGAATACCGTAGTAGAGAAATACTATTCGACCGCATTTCACCTCTATGAATACCGTAGTAGAGAAATACTATTCGGGGACCGCATTTCACTATGTCTCTATGAATACCGTAGTAGAGAAATATTATTCGGGGACCGCATTTCACTATGTCTCTATGAATACCGTAGTAGAGAAATACTATTCGGGGGCCGCATTTCACTATGTCTCTATGAATACCGTAGTAGAGAAATACTATTCGGGGACCGCATTTCACTATGTCTCTATGAATACCGTAGTAGAGAAATACTATTCGGGGACCGCATTTCACTATGTCTCTATGAATACCGTAGTAGAGAAATACTATTCGGGGACCGCATTTCACTATGTCTCTATGAATACCGTAGTAGAGAAATACTTTTCGGGGACCGCATTTCACTATGTCTCTATGAATACCGTAGTAGAAAATACTATTCGGGGACCGCATTTCACTATGTCTCTATGAATACCGTAGTAGAGAAATACTATTCGGGACCGCATTTCACTATGTCTCTATGAATACCGTAGTAGAGAAATACCATTCTATTTGGGGACCGCATTTCACTATGTCTCTATGAATACCGTAGTAGAGAGAAATACTTTTCGGGACCGCATTTCACTATGTCTCTATGAATACCGTAGTAGAAATACTATTCGGGACCGCATTTCACTATGTCTCTATGAATACCGTAGTAGAGAAATACTATTCGGGGACCCGTAGTAGAGAAATATTCATTTCACTATGTCTCTATGAATACCGTAGTAGAGAAATACTATTCGGGGACTGCTTTTTCACTATGAATACTCTGTATCTTCCTTTCTTTCTTTATCAGTTCTTTGCATTCTACCTTCCGATGTATGGATTTAGATGACCGAAAGATTTTTTCTCAAGCTACCCTGTCCTGATAGTGATATTTTATGTTTCTTTTATTGTAGGCTAAATTGTTTCGCTTTAGGCCTCTTTGATATCTTCTTCTAATTTCTCCAGATCTGCCTTTGGTCTTCTACGCTTGGGTTTCAGCACTATGTACTGATAGTAGCTATTCTCTAACCATTCATTCTGTTTACATGCCTAGACCATCTCAGTTGATTTATTTCCATTTTAGTGTTTATGCCATCAGTTTTGGTTTGTTCTCTAATTGTTGTGAGTTTATTCTTTTAGTTTCCCCGACTACTTCTCTTCTTAGATATATTATTCCAGCTGCGTGTGCTCTACTACTATACAATTGTATTCCTTACTGTCAATGCTTCACTGCCATAGAGGAGAGTAGGACAATAAAATGTGTTGTATTCTTACCTATAATAAATTCCTTTCCTAGATGGTTATAATAGTTATATACAGCGTATTGTCCTTGCCTTTTGGAATCTCTGGCTGATTTCTTCTCTAGCTTTCCCTCTGAGTTCATCATTACGGTGCTGCTACTAGCTTTGTAGCTTTGAACTTCTTCTAACTTCTTCCTACCCAACTTTAATATTTTGTGTTTTAGTTTCTCTTTTTACTAAAAATGTTTTTGTTTTCTTTGTATTTACTTTCATTCCTCTTTTATTTACTTCATTATTCAGCATGTTGGAATTATACTGAATGTCACTTTCTGATTTTCAAATGGAGCTAAATCATCAGCAAACGAAAGCATTGATACTAATGATAGATTCACCGGTTCAAGTTTCCACATAGATCTTCCTTCATTCTTGTTCTTCATTATTGAGGATCCAATTGAAAAACTGAATCCATAAATATGTTAAACAAAACAGAGCTTAGGATATACTATACAGCCATGTCTAACTCCTATACCTACATCACATACTTTAGATAAATGCCCAGTTCTCGTTACACATGCCGGTTTACTATAAAAACGTTTTAATACCTTCTATTAGTTTAGAATTTGCTCTTCATTGTGGTCTTTTATCTAAAAAGAACGCCATACTTCATTTCTCCTCACAGTGTCAAATGCCTTTTCTAAGTCAATAAAAACAGATGTGCAAGTCAATGTTTGTTCAAAGATTTTTTCAATTTTTTTTATTAATTGTAAATGTGTGGTCCTACCTACTTTCTTTATAGTATTACTATTAGTCTCTTCTTCTTCTTCTTCCCTCTTCTCCCTATGCCTGTTGATGTCTGTAACTATTTATCTGGAAGTATGTATGTTTGTCAATATGTCTGTCTGTATAGCATTATGTCTGTCTCTCTCTGTTTCTGTCTTATAGATCTATGTTAGATCTACTTCAGAGGCATACTATATAATTATATTGTAATGTATTTATTTATTCGTCAATATTCAATTGTTGTTTCTAAAAAATAATACTGGTACCGATTTTTAAAAATTGTAATCTAGGACACTAAGGGGAGCGAACTGTCAGCGGATATGAATGCTACTGTTAGTAGTGTACTATTACTATAAGTCGTGATTGGATTCCTGCGAAAGACCTAGTTGAGGAATGTCTTTTTTATGGAGTGTAGTCAGCTCGGTTGGTAGCACGCTTTCTTTTCATGACGAGGCGATGGGTACCGACACAGAGGTCGAGTTTGATCCCCATGGTGGCCAGGATTTGTTTCTGCTATTCTATATTTGTCTCGTCTCTGTTACTATGGGGCTTTAAATATTATTCAATGACAATGTCAATTCCTTCACTTTGTCATATTTCCACTAAACAGCCTGTGGCCCAGAGCCCAATGTGCCGTGACCAGTGTCGGTACGGCTTCCAGACAAGTGACATGGGATGTCAGACGTGCCAGTGTAGAAGTAGACCTGGTCGTGGTAACAACAGAAACAGTGGTATTGGTAAGATCATGCTACAGACTACACGTTCAAAGCAAATTTTAAAGATTAATCTAGTATTGATGAAGAGCGCTATAGAAATATATTTTATGATTATTATTATTATTATTATTATTATTATTATTATTATTATTATTATGCTTATTATTAAAATATTATTATTATCATCGTATCATCATTCTTATTATTGTTATATTAGTATTATTATTATTATTATTATTTGTTTTATTATTATTATTATTACTATTATTATTAATTTTTTAATCTTGTTGTTATTATTATTATTATTGTTATTAATATTATTATTATTATTATCATCATCATCATCATCGTCATCATCGTATGATTATTATTATTATTATTATTAGTAGTAGTAGTAGTAGCTTAGTAGTAGTAGTAGTAGTAGTATTATTATTATTTAGTAGTAGTAGCAGTAGTAGTAGTAGCAGCAGCAGTAGCAGAAGTAGCAGTAGCAGCAGCAGCAGCAGCAGTAGTAGTAGCAGCAGCAGCAGCAGCAGCAGTAGTAGTATCAACAGCAGCAGCAGCAGTAGCAGCAGCAGCAGCCGTAGCAGCAGTAGTAGTAGTAGTAGAAGTAGTAGTAGCAGAATTAGTAGTAGTAGTAGTAGTAGGAGCTGGAGCCGGAGGAGTAGTAGTAGTAGCAGCAGTAGCAGCAGCAGAAGCAGTAGCAGTAGTAGCAGTAGCAGTAGCAGTAGTAGTAGTAGTAGTAGTAGCAGCAGCAGCAGCAGCAGTAGTAGTAGTAGTAGTAGTAGTAGTAGTAGTAGTAGTAGTAGTAGTAGTAGTAGTAGTAGCAGCAGTAGTAATAGTAGTAGTAGTAGTAGTAGCAGCAGCAGCAGTAGTAGCAGTAGCAGCAGCAGCAGCAGCAGCAGCAGTAGCAGCAGCAGCAACAGCAGTAGTAGTAGTAGTAGTAGCAGCAGCAGCATGATATTAAAGAGCTTCATATTTTTAAATATACATTTTGATGAATGATTGAATATTTCATAATGTAGGGCCTATCAGCTTATTATATTGCTATGATCTCTTGATGAATGTGTATTTCCCATTATCAAAGGTCATGTGACCTAATCTTGAGTTCTCTTTATTATAAAGCTGGGTCTCTTGAACTTTTACTGCGAGTCAACTCAGAAACCACTGTATCGATTTACGGGTAATATCAAGTCAGATTATTAGATCAGATTAGTACTCGATACTGAAGCTATGCGTGCTTATTGTAATGACCGTAAATTGAGAAATTATATCTAGTAACAATGAAAAGTTGTCTGGATCACATGCAAAATAATCGTTTTCCAATCAATCAAAATACTGATTTGATCCAATAGTTTATTTGCTAAGATTAAGAACCTAAAACATACGCTATGGATATATATATATGATGATATAATGTGAAATGGAAGTGAAATTGTCTAATAAATTTGACTCCCACACGTTTCAAGTCGCATTATTATCAATATATCGATACATGTTTCCATAATTTGCTACTTCCACTAACTTCCAGAACGACGAGTAGCCTGTGGCCCAGTGCCAATGTGCCGTGACCAGTGTCGGTATGGCTTCCAGACAAGTAACATGGGCTGTCAGACGTGCCAGTGTAAAGTGGACCTGGACGTGGTAGCAACAGGAACACTGGTAATGACATGCTACAGACTACACGATTTGTAGCCTTGATGATTGGTGGTACATGTATTTCAATCAACAACTGTAATGTATACTTGCTTATTCATTTGTTTCTGAAGCTAGGCGTCCTAAACGGACGCCAACGATGTTACCGTTACGTACAAACAATGTCGCTTCAAAATTGAATCAAATAACAAATAATTTATTGAAATCACCTCTGCCCATTTCTCTGATCTATGTATTTCTCTCCTCTCTCTCTCTCTCTCTCTCTCTCTCTCTCTCTCAGAACTCTCTCTCTCTCTCTCTCTCTCTGTCTCTCTCTCTCTCTCTATGGCTTCTCAGACAAGTCTCTCTCTTCTCTCGTGCTAGGTCTGACCTGTCGTCTGTCTGTCTGTCTGTCTAAGGTCTCTCTACAGACTACACTCTCTCTCTCTCTCTCTTCTCTCTCTAATTCTCTCAAATAATCTCTCTCTCTCTCAAGTCTGTAACTTCTCTCTGCCGGTGCTTATATCATTTTTGCGAAGCTATCATCTGCGCGAGGTCCACTCGATGTTACCGTTACTACAAACTCGTTTGTCTTCAAAATTACTAATCAAATAACAAATAATTTGTAAGAAATCAACACTCTATTTCTCTAGCTCTAGCACTAATTCTCTCTCTCTCTCTCTCTCTCTCTCTCTCTCTCTCTCTGTCTGTCTGTCTAGCTGTCTGTCTGTCTCTCTCTCTCTCTCTCTCTCTCTCTCTCTCTCTCTCTGTCTGTCTGTCTGTCTGTCTGTCTGTCTGTCTGTCACTCTCTCTCTCTCTCTCTACTAACACAAGCACTCTCTCTAATCTCTCTAGCACTCAAACACTATGCACTAACAAACTGAAAAACAATCATCTGCTGGGGTCCACTATGTAGTGTGGCGATGCCAGTGCCTCTCGTTTGTCTTCATGGTCTACTAGCACTAACACTAGTACTAACTAACACTAGCACTAGTACTAACACTAGCACTAGCACTAACAACACCAGCACCAGCACTAGCACTAACACTAGCACCTAGGACTAGTACTAACACTAGCACTAGCACTAACACCAGTACTAACACTAGCACTAGCACTAGACATAACACTGGCACTAGCACTAGTACTAAACACAAACAACAGCACCAGCACTAGCACTAACACTAGCACCAGCAATAGCACACTAGCACTAGCATTAACACTAGCACTAGCACTAACACTAGTACCAGCACCAGCACCAACACCAGCACCAGGACCACACTAGCACTAACACTAGCACTAACACCAGCACTAACACCAGCACTAGCACTAGCACTAACACTAGCACCAACACCAGCACTAACACTAGCACTAGCACCAGCACTAGCACCAGCACTAGCACTAGCACTAACACTAGCACTAACACTAGCACTAGCACTAGCACTAGCACTAGCACTAGCACTAGCACTAGCACCAGCACTAGCACTAGCACTAACACTAACACTAGCACCAGCACTAGCACCAGCACTAACACTAACACTAGCACTTAGCACTAGCACCAGCACTAGCACTAGAATTAAATACATGCACTAGCACTAACACTGCATAATAATAACTAGCCAGCAAATACATGTAGGCCTACTGCATAATAATTGATAGGCCATGGATAAAAGAAAACATGAAGTTGGATTTATAGTCCGTATCTTTAAGTTACATTCTGTCCTTACTTCAGGTGCTGTGAACTTATTTAACTTATTATTCTTTCCCAAAATGAGTTAATGGTTATGTATAGGACTACATGTAGGCCTACAATGTATTAGGAGGACGATATAAATGTTGAGTCGACGAAATGTGAAGGTTTTCACTTTAACTTTAACGTCAGGTACCGGTAGTCACATCTGTGATGTTATGATAACTAAAATTAAAATGATTTAGATTATATTGCATACACCACTTGCTACTAGTACTACCACCATTAATCTTCCTTTCGAATTGAACCTGAGTGAAGTGAACTGAAAGCAACGGATGTGGTCCTCCGTCTTCATGTTCGCACGGCGATTGGTAAAGGAGGGAGGAGGGGGAGGTAATCATAAGATTTTTTAAAACAAATTAGACAAGCATGGGTTATTTCCCTGATGAGGTTAATGTCCCCTTCGCTCAACAACTGTAGTGCAAGCTTGTTACAAATCTGAGTCTGAGTTGGTTGTTCTCTGTGCGTCACATTGCTCTCCTGCCAAGATGCAAAGACTAAGAGTAACTTTATTATTCATGGAGGCTCTCAGTTATCCCAGGTTGACGAATCGATAAATGAACAAATTTAAGAAAAAGATCTAAAAGATGGCTGAACATAACACATCATGTATGTAAATAAGAATGACATACATTACATAAATAAAGTACATTATGTACACGTGAATGTTTATGAATACTTTCTTTATCAGTTCCCAATATTCGATTCTACCATCCGGTTTTATGAGGGTATAAATACCACATTAATACGTCAATTTTATAATCCCACATGTTATTGTTATTATATATTGTTATCACTTGTTGCTCCTCAGCTCCCAGTCCCCAAAGGCAATGCTTAACATTTGTCTGCCAGCAACACTGTAGTAAGGGGATGTCCACTGACAGAAACAGAATGTTGCAATCCCTTCCATCAAACTGTCAATGC
>JAXRKP010000128.1:255000-310000 GCA_037039925.1 Doris montereyensis | reverse complement strand
TACTTCACTATTCATATCTTTTGTATTGGCTATTCCTCTTGACCATAACATTTTGACTAGACCCCAATAGATAAGCAGTTCTGTTTGTTAATGTTATCAAGTGAATTGCCTCATGCATGCATTATGATGGTCTGAAGCTGTGCTTGAAACGATCTTTTAAAAAATGTGCAATCTTTTCAGGTAGATAGATCGAGCCTCAAGCGAGCTGAACAAATGAATAAAAGATTAAGACTATGACAAAACAATGTAGGGATTTGTACAATCACTTTCGTACATATTGAAAACACTATGTGATTGATCATTGATTTTTCAGCCAATCAGAAAGAAGGAGAGTTGATCACAAATGTAAGACGGCCAGAGAAAGCTCTCAACAATAAGAGGGCTGTCCTTACCCTGCCTGTCATCAGTCTTTGAGGTTGTAATGTGAGCCGCGTAATTGCCTTGCCTCAATATCTTGGCACGCAACAGCTATGTACTCTTCGATCGTCTGTTGTGCCTGAGGTACCAAAGTATGGGCACAGGTGGCTAGGTGGTGAATCTTCCTTGTGTCTGTCATTCGACGTCTGGCACACCCGTGTGACGTGATATAACACCTACTAGTGTCTGGACCAATGCAATAGACTTCCCACCCATCTTTCTATACTTCACTTGCACTGTATCACAGGTTATCGGCAATTATTAGCGTAAAATTGAATGTGGCGTTTTATTTCACAATTCGCAGCTCACGATCAGCTCGGGACAGACTGACAACACGATCAGACAGCAGATCGGGCTGTAGTTTTAAGGGGGAATTTTCAAATGAAATTTGTCTTATATAGAACTACCCCCTTAAGTTTTTTCCCAGTCAATAGTGACTATTACTATTACTATTACATGCCTCAAAAACTCAAGGGGGTAGTTAGAAAAATTCTGTTGCATGGAATTACCGAGTTCTTAGGCGGGCCAGGTTCACAGGCGGTGGGTTCTCAGGCCGACACCACTGTATTAGCAGTTACAACATCTCCTCCTATCCCCACAGAAGAAATAAAAAGTTCATTGAAATTTACCCTGTCCACTAAATGCGATGATCTCAGGGTGAATGGAGAGGCAAAAGCAAAATGAGAGATAGGTGAAAGAGCGAAATAAAAGAAGTAGGACCTACCAGGAGCTCCCACAACCCGCCCACAAAAAAGAGAAGAAAAAAAAAGAAAGGAATAAATAAAAGAAATAGGAAAGAGAAAAAATGCCCATGTAACAGACAAAATTAAATGAAAGAAGAAACAAAACATCACATAGCTTATAACAAAAAAATCCCCCAAAATCAATGAAAACTTCCAACCAAATTCTAAGTCAAAGTCACAGACTAAACTTTACAATCAAGCAAAACTAAAGTTAAAATGCTATATATATATATATATATCACAGTGTCTAAATGACATTATTGATAGGTTTTAATACAATATATGTACAAAATGTACAGTCAGGTCTCAAGTTTCTTGAAAGACAAGGTAAGTAACCAAACATCTTTAATAACAAACAACTAACGTCTTAAGGTTTGATACGAGAATACAATCTTCTTTTCTTTTCTTTTACTTCACAAGCTAGACAAAATAATATTCTAGGTCCTATTTAGTATTAATCTTCATCTAAGGGCTCTCTCGCTTTTTCACTATTTTCTCGAATTTGATTCTTAAACAACTCAAGTCGTTCGTTATACAACGTGGGATCATTAGCGTCTCGCCATAATTTGTGAGTCCTGATATCCCTTTCATTCAGGGTTTTGATGTGGAGAGAGGATGACTTTCGCACTGCAAAATAATGCAATACAACGCCGTTAAGATGACGCCAAAACAGGTGAGGACAATGTTTTTGTTGGACACTTTGGACAGTCCTTTAACGCCATAGTATGGTTGACTTTCATAATAGCGATCTTGAGATTTGTCACGCATAGAATAGATGTATGGGTCGTGGAAACTGACTCGGACCGTCATGATGATAAGGCCGTTGCTTCTCACCGCCGGGGTATGTTTGGTATGGATAACGCGACGACTCCTGGCCTGGAGAGAAAGATCGTAGTCTTTTCTCGAGAGGGCTTTGCTCAAAACAGTATATGCTTCGTTCACTAGGACAAATTTGTCATGAGTTTGTGAATGCTGAGAATTCACATCTGGATGGCATTCCTTGGACAATTTGAGGAAAGCTTCCCTTATGTCATCAGTAGAAGCTGTTCGTTCCACACCCAGGACTTCGTAATGGTTGAGGATCGCAGCTGGCGCCCTTTGACCGAATGTACTTGAGCTTCTCAGAAGAAATTGTAAGATGAGAGGCCTGCAACAAGCCTTCTTTAGGCAGATGACTTTATTCATCGTTATTTTGTTCGTTGTTTCCTGTTGTTACTACAGGCTACAGCAAATTTAATACGCTGTGTTAGATCTATAATATAGTGCAGAGGACGGTCAGAATATCTTAACCAGGTTACATCAAGATCTCATCCTTTCCAAGGAGTTCACTTGCTCATGATGTCTGTTAAAAACATAAAATAAATAAATAAATTAGACATTAAGACAAAGTAATCAGTGAAAACAAGAGTTGTCTTCATCATCAGACTTATTTCACCAGGTTTTTGCATTTTTGAGTGACTGAGACTAAGACTAAATGCAATCAGACCCTTCGCTGTGGATGAGACTGAGTGCGGAGGCATGTAATAGTAATAGTCGCTATTATTATTGACTGGGAAATTTCCACTGATCTGAACAATTTCATCACTTTTTTTGTGATGTTATCTGCATAGTCAACAACATCGTGACAAGGACAATATAGATGGAGAAAGTGTTACTGGTAGGTATGGCAGTAAGGTTTTTTTACAACACAGAAGATTGATTATTATGATGATAAAGTCTTAACTGATAGTAGGGAAAGATGTCTGTGACATTTTGCAGAAAGCAAATTGAAACAGCAGAATGGAATTAAATTCAATGAATCCGATATTGTCCTACTCTCCTACATGGCAATGAAACCTGGACCCTTAGACAATATGGAATACAGTAGAGTACAGGCAACTAAAATGAAATATCTCAGAAGAGTAGAAGGGAAAACTAAAAGAGATAAAATCAGAAACACAACAATAAGAAAGAAAGAAAGAAAGAAAGAAAGAAAGAAAGAAAGAAAGAAAGAATTCGAAACACAACATAGACATGAGAAACATACTGTAAAATCACTCAAGTTTGCAAAACTGATCTATCCATTAGAGTTTTTATTGACCAATCTAAATTTCTTTACAGATTAGATTATAGAAATCTACACAGATTCCCTGGTCAGAAAACACACTGGCTCAGAGGTCAGGCCTCCTCACACTGGCACAGCATCTTGTTTTATACAAGCATTATGCATTTGATTTGGATGTTTAGAATGTAATAAAGAAATTCTTTTATTTTTCAAACGGAAATTATGATAACACAACTATGAATTGAATTGTGGACTTGCGTGTTCAGACAATTTCACTGATCAAATGTTATATGTATTTCATACAGCCAATCTAACTGACATATAATCTTTAGCCTTAACTCAGATCACTTGAATACACACGTATACATGATGCGTTAGATGACAACAATAAAAATTAAAAATCTTTTTGGAGATCAAGATGCTAGAATGCCAAAAATTACCCAAGATAACAATCAAAATTGTCAACAACTGGCAACACACTTTGTGACGTATTTGTAGAGTAGTGAGGAAAGTTTTTTATTCGATTTGATTAGATTTACCGTAATCCACAACTAAGGTGATCTCGGCGGTTTTGGGTAGGATTTTTAAATTTTGCCTAGACTGCCCTGTAAACAGCCAAGGGATTTTTAACGTGCACAGAGTGTTATGATCTGCACACGGGAACTCCTTTTATCGTCTGTCTGATGAGACTAGGTGTCATTCCTCCTACCTGGATCAGGGGGTCGATTTTACTCAAAGAACTCAACAACATTTTAAGACTATCTGTGGGGCTTGAATCCACAACCTTTGGGATAAGAGGCCAACACCTTGCCTCTGGACTACTGAGTACCCCGCAAGGAAAGAGAATTGAGTTTAAACTGGGGTTTGTAATCATGTTCAGTGTGAAAATTTGGCGGTACTGAAGTGAGATTATCTAAAATGTTCAAATTGAACATTTTTAAGGTCGGCCTGTTTGCCCCAAAAAGGAAAAAAGTCCTGCCTTCATGAAAGTGCCTCATAGATTGGAACTATTTATATATATATATATATATATCATATACTAATATTCAAAATAGAAATATTTATGTATATGTATATTGACATAAATATTTATAAGCGGAACCTTTCAAAGAATCACTACAATATTTCTAAACATTGAACTCTATTAGATTTATGTAATTTGCATAAAAAACTTGCATTAAATAGTCTGCATGGATAGTGTAATAATGACAGATTAACTTTCATAAAATCTATCTTAATACCTCTGAAAGCCTACTCTCCCCACCCTACATCAAGGAGTCTTTTGATCAAGGTCAATCGGGCAACACACTTTGTGACGTATTTGTAGAGTAGAAAGGAAAGTTTTTTTATTCGATTTGATTAGATTTACCCACATCCACAATTAAGGTGATCTCTGCGGTTTTGAGTAGGATTTTAAATTTTGCCTGGACTGCCCTGTAAACATCCAAGGGGTCTTTAACGTGCACAGAGTGTTATGATCTCTACACGGACCTCCTTTTAAGTGGCAACTCTTTTTACTTTCAGTTTGGGACTATAAATGAATATAGTGTAGCCAGATGTGTTGAAGGTATCGACAGATATATATTTCTCGATGCTAGGAGGCATCAAACAGACTTTTCTAATCAAAGTATCGATAGGCCGCAGTTCTTTTCACTTTTAAAAGTGATATAAGGGATATAAGGAAATGTAGCCGGAGACAAATGTGTTCAAGGTATCGACAGAGATATATTTCCTCAATGCTATGATCAGTGATCAACTTCACGAGACAATGATCACTCTTTGAGCCTCAATGAGCGATCAAAAAATTCTTTAAGCTCACCCAGGCCTACTCAGCAGTGCCTGTTAAATATAGCGGAGCTCACTGGCAACGGCATCGGATACAATGGGATCTCAGTTACAACAGGACTTTCCCAATCCCTGTTTTTATCTCTCTATGTATAAAAGATACATGCTTAGAACGGCAACCACTGATGCCCTACATGGCTACAACATGACTTTGTGCTGAAGAATTGCACCACTGCACATTGTTTATCAAGAGAAAAAATCAGTCTTATTGACATAAAAAGCTCTAAAACATTTTTAAATTTATGAAAGAAGGATTGGATTGGTGCTCACCTCTCTTCTTTGCTAATGATAGGGGACAATAACAAGAACAAGAATATAGACCCCGTTACTAGCTCTAGTTCTGTTTCCCAGTTTTATCATCTTCATGAAGAGAGCATTAAAAGAAACAAAAATGGAGGCCTTGTTAGCATGTTTCCAGGTTGTCTTCCTATTGTTACTCCAATTTTAGCACCAAGACAGTGTACTTTTCACTATGGTGACCATGGTTAGTAGTGCTAATCGAGGAGGAATAATAGGGAGACAACCTGTGAACACACTTTGTGACGTACTGGTAGGGCGGGCGAGGAGAAAGTCTAAGGGAAAGTCGAGTTTAAGCTAAACTTGGTGATCGAATTTGGTGTGAAATGTTGGCAAATAATACAAAATGCGATTATCCCAGTTATTTCATGTACTTCATCATGTCATATGTAGCCTAAATCTGCACGAATAATCTAAATCTGGATAGATCTAAGAGATCTATTCAGATCATTGTCAATGTGTACTTCTTATATTTCAGCATTTAAAAACCTTTTTGTTTCTACTGAGGATGAAAATGAATGGTGGCGATAATATGGATTGTGTTATGCCAAGGTCTCTTGTAGCTTAAGAATGACTTTGATTGTGCGCATCATCGTCAATTGTCCGTATTACCCGTAATCAGTAATTGTTATGGAAACCATGAAGAATTTTTGCCGTTCACTTCAAGACTGAGATCACATCTATTTTCATTCTAAAAGTCTAAAACTTGCACCGGTCAGCTTCGGGATAGATCTAAACACGGAACTGACATTTTATTGCATCAGAGAATGAGTATGTTATTGTGTGAGCCCTTACTTTACTGAAGAAGCTGTACAGTCTATCAGCTGCTGCGTGCACCCACTACATAATTACGTATCATCAGCTGTGCTGTTTTTGTTATGATGTAAGAGGACGCGGCCATGATGGAAAATTTGGGATACGGTGATAGTATTGTAAACAAGTCATGACAAACGAACCAGTGTTTGACATGAACCGAGGCCACCGTGGCCTCGCCTTAACTCCAACCGACTACGACTTCTTGGTGGAGGAATCATGGAAAGAGCTAAATGTATTATAACGATGGTGGTTTGAATATACAAAGAATACAGATAACCACGGAAGGATTAATCTACGGATGACTGAAAGAGAGAGAGAGAGAGAGAGAGAGAGAGAGAGAGAGGGGGGGAGAGGATGAGAAAGAGAGAGAGAAAGAGAGAGGAGGATGAGATATATATATATATATATATATATATATATATATATATATATATATATATATATATATATATATAGAAAGAGAGAGAGAGAGAGCGCATGAACACAGAGAGAAGAAGAAGAAGGAGAGAGAGAGAGAGGGAGGGAGGCAGGGAGGGGAGGGAGAAAGAGAGGGGGTAGGGGGAGATGCATTCAGACAGAGGGAGACAGACATATGTCAGTGTATAAAGATAATCAAATGAATTGAGAGACGAGATAGGGATAAGAATAGAAAAATAGACTGACAAACAGACAGGGGCGAGGGGCGACTTTTGAAGGGGGTAACCAGATACGGATAACCTTGAATCGCCATGCAAAAGTGATAACATGTAGGCCTGGTGTTGTTAATACTATTTTATCCCAACTCCTTTTCACATCACCATTCTACTTCGAACACTGACATTTATGCGGTACGATAAACGTAGATCTAGATCCACGCACAGACACATGCATTTCCCTTCCTTTCCCTATGTTTGTTCGTGTTTTCTTGTTTGTTTGTTGTTTTTGTGAGTCTATTTGCTTGTTTTGTGAATTATCGTAGATACTTATTAACCCTTTGTCCCTCATAAGTCATGCTTTACTACAGCCTTGAAACTTTCACTTAAGAATAAAGAATAATTTTTAAAATATTTTAAAATCAATATTTATCTCGAATTTCAGAAAACATACATGATTATGACAATAAATAAACAAAAAGTTTAAAATGTATCACTTGTATGAGCTACTGTAATTATGTAATTTACAGTACAATGTACCGTTACTCCAAAGAGAGCGAACGCGTCAATCATAAGTGAAAGACTTCATGAATGCACTTTTTCGGCGAGATCTATATTATCCCTGTTTGAAATCTGAGTCTGAGTCATTAGTTATTTATCCTTGTGGTGCTTGGGCAGCACATAGGGCCTAAATCTGAGTCATTAGTTTCAATATTATACCTAAAATGTGATCATAGGGATGTGTTCTTCCCCCTTTACATTTTTACCACCTACACCAATGCCTGCCAAAGTACCAAGGATCTTACCTCCTTAATCAAATTTGCTGGTGATACCAGACTACACGGCCCTACATTAGACGACAACGAGTCAACTAATACTAATAGAAATAACATTTCCGAGTTCGTCTCATGGTGTGAGGAAATTTTCTTGAATTAAATGTAGGCATAACAAAAGAATTTATAATTGACTGTAGAAAGAACAAGTGTAATTTATAACCAATATTTATTATAGTATTTAAAGGAGAAAATGTAGAGCAAGTAAATAATACTGTTTATTCTATTAGATCAGCGAAAAATCCACGTTGAGGTTGGGCTAGATATTCTAGATATTCAATGATTCATTACGATTGTTACAAAACTACTAACACAAACTATAACATTATAACTATAACTACGGTAAAATGATATTGGTGGCACAAGAAAGAACACCGGCGGCGTTACCTCTGACGATTGCTACTGAGATTCTCTCAAACAACCAAACCGTCTGCCGGGGTTCGTCGGTTGCGACGAGTATGGCTCCTAAATCGAACAAAAAGCGCAAGGTAGAAGAGGGTCCACACGTGCCAGGCGTTTCCAATGCCACAGATTGAAATAAATAATTACCGATGAGATTGCTTTATTTTGAAACATTAGAGTCTTCGGCTCTTGACGTTCCTGACCCCGCGGATATTGCACAGTCAATAACGTGGGACTGAGAGAAGGTGTCGGCAACTGTGGCGTCCCAAATGAGACTTTCCATTCCTCCATGGAAAGGTAGTCATGCCATCGGGCCTACGCCCATCCACACGTTGCAGCTCTGGGGCCTCGAGGATGCAGGAAAGCCTAACTTAACAACGATCTCTTGACGATCAGATTTATCGGAAGTCTCCCGGCTTGTCTGAGGGAATCAATTTGCCTTTAGTAAATAAATAGGCCTAATCGGTGTAAATATGGATGTTACAGTGGATAATATATTAAAATGAAATGAACTTGCTCAGTACACCCTCACAAAAAATAAATAAAAATAAGGTATGTTTAAAATAAAATTAAGTCAGTTTTCTATAAGTAAAACGTTGAAAATTATGTTCTATAGAGCAGCGATTGAAAGCATATTAACATTTTGTTTATCCGCTTGCGGAGGAAACTGCAACAACGAGTTTAGGGGAAAATTTGACAGAAACAATTAACGAATAGGTAATTACACAACATAAATTAAATTCTTTAGCGATCTTCTTTATCAATGTACAGTCAAAAAAAGGGAGGGGGGGTACCATAGCAAATGACTCTACACATCACATACATACATTAATGCCCAGATCAAGTAGAAGTCAGCGGTGGTTATCAGTTCTCACAAAGACTGAGAGAAATTAAAAATCGTTTTGCCTTACGCAATACGAATGATAAATGTGCATACTCATCGTTGAATCCTGTGGTTGTCGTGGTGTGTCTTGGGTGCATAATGATTGTAATAGCATGCACCATAGTGTATTAGTATTATGTCTTGTGTTCAATGATGATGTTTGTGTATATCTGTCTGCACATGCCGTTTATAGACCTTGAAAGAAATGTGCAATTTACTCACCTTGATACATTTACCTGATATATTTTCATGGAAATGTTTACTCTACTTTTAAAAATACTGTTTTAAAGAATACCGTACTATATTTAGTTGAATGTTTACCTTTTTAAAGGCTTAATTATGTATAAATGCTTAGTGTGCATTGGTCCATGACTTTTATATGTCTTATATTGAATTTAGCATGTCCTTGTTATATTTTAAGCATGTCTGTAAAAAATGGAGTGACAGCATAAGAATGGATACATGATTACATAATATTGTCGCTAAGCAGCTTGGCTATATACATAGCTATACGGTATTGTTTAAAACACATTATAATATGAAAATATATAAATTGTTCATAGATGACTTGTTTTTAGAAAATTAGCAGTCACTGTAATATCACTGATTATTTGATTAAGGAGCCCCTCACCTGCAGAGACAGCCAGAGAGGAGATAGACACAGAGAGAGATATATTCAGAAAGAGAGAAAAACAGAGAGAAAGATAGAAACGCAGAGAGAGAGAGAGAGAGAGAGAGAGAGAGAGAGAGAGAGAGAGAGAGAGAGAGAGAGAGAAGAAAGAGAGCGAGAGAAAGAGAGAGAGAGAGCGAGAGAAAGAGAGAGAGAGAGAGCGAGCGAGAGAGAGAAAGAGAGAGAGAGAGGCAGAGATAGATAGATAGATAGATAGATAGAGATAGAGAGAGAGAGAGAGAGAAAGAGAGAGAGAGAGAGAGAGAGAGAGAGAGAGAGAGAGAGAGAGAGAGAGAGAGAGAGAGAGAGAGAGAGAGAGAGAGAGAGAGAGAGAGAGAGAGAGAGAGCGTTGTTCCGACGATATCGTTGTATTAAACTTGCCTTTATCATAGAACCTGCGTTTAATGATCTTCATTACAATGCATAAACAAAAAGATACATTTACTGTGAATCATTTTATCATTTTAAGATTAGACGACAACGAAAGCACCATTTAAAAAATAAAGAATCAGAACACAAAAGAACTGAATAGCTCATTTGTAGATGATAGGAAATCCAAAGCGGTGAATGTTCTCAAAATTCATGGATTTAAAAGAATTTTCATCCTTTGCGTTGTCTAGATCTAAAGCTGTTAACAACAATTAACGATTCCGGCAGCGGCAAAATAAAAACAAACAAATTGATATTTTGGCCTTACATTGATCTCTAGATCGCGACAGACTACAAAGAGAAGGGTGGTTAAAAATCTTCTGCCCGGAATGAGCCTTCCAGAGATTTACAGTCACGTGATAAGTTGTTAAAAAAAAAACGTCATCATCTTCTCTCCGGAGAGGAAGGTGCCAGCTATGTTAAAAGCCTCCAAAGTCATCGTTGTCGACGAAAATTTTGGTCCGAAAGAAGAAAAAGAAAAAGAAGAGATGCCAGCCTTATATAAGGAAAACAGGTATGCTATTAGGGTTTGTATTATTTAAATCCAAAAAAGGCATGGTGAATGGTTGCTAGAAAATGTTTTCTGTGAAAAACAAGATGGCGCCTACTTTTATTAGTTGGACGTAAACTCGAGAATTAGATTCCTACTCATTTCTTCAGATCTGGAATTACGACTAGGATGAGAAGAAATGTCAAAAATGTGCTCTGTCACTGAGCTAAAAGTATAATCTAGTACTGAAATGTATATTGGCCTACAATGAAACTGATTTATGACTGACAATTGTCCTCAATCTAGATTCTAGATTAGAACTGGTAAATCACTGAAGAACTATACGAAGAACTAAAATTGAAAATGGTAAGAATCTAGATGTAGAAGCACCTAAATCTCGCCCTTCCTCTGTTCCTTAACCCTAGAAGAGTGCAGGATGTATGTGTAAAACATCATTTTCTTTTATACATGAGAAGTGCACAGGACATCATTAGACATGTTATGTTTTTGAGGGGCATGAGCATGTGTGCCTGGCTTGGCGGATCACTTCCTAGTTTCTACACCCCAGACTTGTAGTAGGTGTGAAATTTGGCCCTCGTTTATATCGCCGAATGTGAACCGTCATGACTGATTAAGCTTAATTGATATTGGAATGTTAAGGTGGGAGTTCACCCATGAAGGCTGTTTCGGTATGCCCGAAGTCAGCCACCCCTCTGCGTCTTCTAGAAAAGCTACCTAGCATGCAAAACCATCATAGTTACAGTGCCTACATGACGCCGACCGATTTTTTAAAATAGCTATTATCAAATTGAGCATCTGGTAACCACTGGGAAAATCGATGAGACAAGATCTAGAGGATGACAAAGGGAACAGATTTTGGGTGGAATTGCAGGATGGCTGAAGTCTGATGAAGACAGAAAGTAAAAACTTTGATAAAAGAATGACCAGCGATTGAGGAGTGTGGAAGAATATGATCGGTAGCTCTACACAGCAGGACACTTAATGAATGAACTATCACTCTGCGGGAAATAGTGACAAGTATGATGATGGATCTGACATTTCAGGTTCTTTTTGGTCTGTGAAAAGCTGATCCGCAAAATAAATGTCTTGTAAACAGAGGACCAAAATGGTGAGGGATAAGCATACAAGTGCATTGACAAGCTCGATGATGCGAGCATATCATGGGAAAAAGGCAATCTTCTCTGGGGGGCAGAGAATGCCATCCAGCCAACTAGAGCTAGATTTTGATATACAGTGGAACACGTTTAAACCGAAACGGTTAAACCAAAAAGATCGATAAACCGAAAGGATTTGGAATCCCGATCTTTTCTTCTCTTTGTCTTTGTTAAATAAATAGCGATAAACCGAAAATGGCCCTACCTCTAAACCGAAATAAAAATTCACTGAGTTGCGGTCCAAAAAGTCAACCTACATCTTTGCCATGCTAGTTCAAGACACCCAAGTAGGCTACAATTACTAGGCTATACACATGTGTACAATCACACGCAAGAGAGAGAAGTGAAGGGGGGTGAGGGGGAGATGGGTGGCGTGATGCTACGGTCAATGGCTGCTGCACATTACGCGAGAGTGCGAGAGGCAAATTATCCGCGTGGCACCGATCAGTGATCGTCATGGGCTGGTTCACTGCACTGTCACTGATTACGGCCACACGCGACGGCATTCCATCACGAATGTGTAAGCGGTGTGTATGCGAGTGTACACCGTGCGTGTTGACGATTGTAATTTCTTCACTTCCACAATCGAATCTTCAGCCACGCGGATGTTTCTTGCTTTGCTCTTCGGTACCACTACAACCTGTGACTATAAATTCCATCCATAATTACGAAAATCATGTCGAAAAAGAAAGCACAATGCGTATAACCTGCAGTTTAAGCAACAGTTGATTAAAGAGGTTGACGGGGGGAACAGAGTAAAAGTGAATATGCAGGAAACTTGGAATTCCGAATTCTGTTTGTTTTTCTGAAATAAAATTGAAAAACAAAAAAAAACCATCTAAACATAAATGAAGACAAACCTGCATCATAGGGTCCACGGCAGGCCACGCCGTGTGCATGACGTCAAGGGAGACAACTCTAGAAATATTTTTATACATTATTACTTCCTTTACCGAACGTAATTTCCGAGGGACTAGCGCTAAACCGAAAAGACCTTTAAACCGAAATACATTGACCGGTCCCATCACTTTCGGTTTAAACGTGTTCCACTGTATATATAGAGCCGTGTACGGCTGTACATCCATTACATCAGTTCAGCACGGCTGATCCTAGTCATGACCGTGTAAAATACACTGCGGCTTGTCTAAAGCGGGAGTGACGATAGGAAGACGACTTGAAATCTTTTGCTATAACTGTTATAATAACAAGTAAATCTTCAAAACAACTAACTCTAGATCTAGGTTAAAGGTAAGCTAGCTCCAGAATGTAGATCTAGACAATTTAACAAATTGGGGAGGATCTGTCAAAAGTTAAGGTTTAATGATCAGGATTTACCAGTAGACATGATTGATCTAGATCTATGTTCTTTGTCTAAGAACAAATTTTGGCTGTCAATTTAAGATTGTAATGATGAATTCCTTTCTAGTTATATCAGGAAGGTTGAGAAAGGTGGCATTGCATGCTGCTGTTGCATGTAAGTGTGAGATTAAATACAGTAGAGGAGGTGTTCAGTGTCTGAGAGTTTCACAGTTCATAGACTTCAATTATTTTTTTTCATTTGCCATTTACAGCCCTATGCTAAGGTGGGATTATGCAAATACAATAATAATTCTCTTTTTTCAAAAGTTCTTACTTCAATAAAAACAAATGTTGTGTGTTTCCATACAATAACAAACTAGAATCTGTTGTGATTGTTTACTTTGTTTTCAAATGGGTTTCATGTTAAATCTAGCTAAACTGATGTTAAAGTGGCCTTGTTGATGAAATAAGGAGACTTGGGACATTCTATGGTATCAACCAATCAAAACGCAAATTTTGTCATACAAATGGGTCAGACTTATTACAAAATGGACTATTCTTAGATACCTTCCAATGTCGTATAGAATGATTACATGACCACTATTTTCAGTCCTTACATAGCATATTTGCTTGATCGTAAATCTGGTAGTGATGAATCTAGCATGACCACTGGACTTATTAGCGTTGCTGATGTGGAACAATTCTCTCTCTCTCCTCTCTCTCCTCTCTCTTTCTCTCTCTCTCTTCTCTCTCTCTCTCTCTCTCTCTCTCTCTCTCTCTCTCTCTCTCTCTCGTTCCCTCTCTCTCCTTCCCTCTCTCTCTCTCTCTCCTTCCCTCTCTCTCTCTCTCTCTCTCTCTCTCTCTCACTCTCACTCGCTCCCCTCTTTCTCTCTCTCTCTCTCTCTCTCTCTCTCTCCCCCGTCTCTCTCTCTCTCTCTCTCCCCCCCTCTCTCTCCCCCCGCCGCTCTCTCTCTCCCCATCTCTCTCTCTCTCCCTCCCTCCCTCTCTCTCTGTCTCTCCCTCCCCTCTCTCTCTCTCCCCCATCTTTCTCCCCCATCTCTCTCTCATTCTCTCCCTCTCTCTTTCTCTCTCTTGTCAAGATGACATTTGTTTGGGAATTTGCCTGAGATTTTATACCAGACAGGCAGTGATTGATTTTACTTACTTCATTTACATGATTCATATGCTATAATTGTTTTTGTTTTTCTTCTTGTAGCGCCATCAGTAAAAAGTTCAGTATATCCCTGGGCCCAGGGCCTCTGTGGTGCTCCTGATGTGCCCCGTCGCTCTAGAATGCCTAGATCCTTTGGCAGAGGGCAACGACGTGGGGTTATAAAAAGCGCCCCCTGTCAATGCAAGTGACTTCTTAAATGACCTGAACAACTCAGCTCGAAAGAATACTTTTCAGGTAGGAATGAATGTATTATATATATATATTCACTACAATGTGGCCATGTTTCATCCTGAAGTTTCAAAAGTTATGTAGCAATTTAACTGAATTTGCGTTATTTATTATTGCTTGGTCACATAGTTAATACAATAGTAGTGATCTGAGAACACAGCGCCAACACTACGGCCCACTCAGGACACGATATCTCGGAAACTTTTTTTTTCTCTGTTAATTGGCCCCTTGATACAAATGGTCAACGTGCCTGGTTTTAAACAGACACCTAACTTGTCAAAGTTGTCAAGATGTATCAATTTTCATAGATTTCATATTTGAAGGACCAAGCAAACAATGGTCATCATCTAGCTGGGCCATTAACAGTCAATCTTACTCCACCTGCCCGACAATGAGGTGTCAAGATACACAATGTTTTATGTAGGGCAATACTTAACAATAGTCTAAATTTATCATTGTTTAATGTATGTTACGAAAAGAACTGAAGTCATTCGTTATCAATCAAACCAAAGATGCGAGGCCAACCAATGTGGTGTTAGTGATTGAGGAAACTGTCATTGATTTGCTGGGTGCTTGGCAGGTAGAAATGGATGTCCATTGGCTACATGAAGGTCTTCCCTGAAAGGCTGACCTATCCCCTCGATAAACTGATAGACGCTTATTGCATGATTGATGGGTTGGGTAAGAAATACAGTTATCAAGGTCATAACCTTTCTTTGTGAGTTACTGTTGGCGTCCGCAAACAAGGAGGGTGAGACTAATAACCATTGGCTTAAAATATATTTTTACTCACCATTGCTGTGACATCAGTAGGGTTCGAGTAAGGGATGTTTTATAATACTGGCTACTAGTTAAAAGTTCCTGATAGCTCGGTCGGTAGACTGTCTTGCCTCACCCAGGAGACCTGAATTTTGATTCCCAGTCCTAGCAGCGAAATAGGCAGTTAGGTCTATCCCACTCAACGAAATAAAGGCGATAAGGCAAATCACCACATTACGCTGTTTGCCTAGAAAATCAGGACTCTACTGCTGATTACCCTACGCTCAACTCTTTAGTAAGGAGCTTACTTAAATCTTTTATTAGTAGGTCATGGGATGATTGATTAACATGAGTCACTCGCATACTTCCCCTTTCCTGATAAAAAAGCCTGCCACCCTGGGTGCAGATGGTCAATCATTTCTCGGCCGAAGAGTCTCTCTGCTAAGATGGCACTACTTTACAGTACCTAAGATTTCGATTTGATTTTACCCACATCCACAACTACGACGATCTCCGGGATTTTGATACGATATAATATTAAAAAAATTTCCCCATACTGCCCTGTAAACAGCAAGGATATCTTTAACGTGCACAGAGTGTTGTGATCTGTTCACAGACCGCCTTTTTATCGTCTGTCTCCGATGGACTAAGTGTTGATCTACTTACTTTGGATCGGGGTGGTTGATCTTACTCAAAAACTATTCAACCCACTGGGACTTGAGCCTGTGATCTTTTGTTTGAGAGGCCAACACCTTGCCTCTGGACCACCAAGTTCCCAAGAGCATACCTTAGATCATAGTAGACGTTTGGTAGCCTAAATCTAAACGTCATTTGCAAATTTCAAGAATTATATTGAAAGGGGGCATGTGTAATGGGCAAAAAAAATTCAGTGGGATTACTGCCTGTACACACCACATTGCAACAGAGGTTGTTATATTTGTTAGGCATAGTAGATGACGATTTATTTTACCATGATTTGTTTAGTGACTCGTAAGGTGTCAAGAGTTGTATGGTTTGTATAATATGTAAATTCTGTCTTTAAAATGTTTCATGTGTTTTTACCTGTTTTTTTGTTGTCTTTCTGACTCTTTCTTTTCTTGTGTGAGAAAAATGTAAATGTTTAATTTTCTGTGATTGAAGCCAAGTTGTATCTTAGAATCAAAGTGAGAAGACATTGTAATAAAAATCTCATGGTATGCACGTCCATTGAAATTTAAAAAACAATTGCTAGCACATTTAGTTATCAGAGACTTGAATACTGACCGTCTCGTGAAAGTGAAAGAATCGTGTATTTATTGGCAGACTGCAGTAAACCTTGCATTCAAGATATCACCCATCGCTGGTGTAGAAGTGTGCTGGGAGACAATTTTCGTGAACAATGCACTTTATGTGGAATTGCCTCCTGGCATCCTTCCTGAAGGCTCGAAAGAAAGGTAAGTGAAAGGAATTTGTGAAGAGCTTTATGACAAAAATTAAACTTTGTCATATCCCATAGGCTTTATTCTGTTATTATGATATACTAAAACTAAAACCCCACGGAATCAGATGTGTCTGAGCATTTACAGTTTCTCCTGACCAGGTTGTTGACTGCTGAGGATGAAGGAATTGTTTGTCCCATAGCTCAACCAACCAGACAAGTGAAGGAGGAGTTGAACTGTTAGTTACCGTTGTATCACAACCCCAAATATAGCCATCGCATCCCGTCCTCAAGCCTACCGCTGAAAAGCGTAACTCTGTTGGAGGCCGAAGGTTGTGGGATCAAGCCCCGCCTACGGTTGCAATTTTTATTTTTGTTGTGCTTTGTTTTAACTATTTTTTGTTTTGTTTTAGCTTATGTTAAATCTTACTCCTGAGAAGTTTAAGGTTTGCAAAATAAATAGTAAATGCTTACATTTCTAAATTATTCAGAAATATTCAGCAACTTTCCCTACTCCATGGCCTTACACCAGCAAGTTTTGTTCTTGGAGCCAATCCTCCATCACCGGTAGTTATCTTAGCTTTTCTTTTTCAGTTCAGATTGACAGTCCTTTATGAACATACCTACATACATAATAAATATAATACTAGCGTATGGATCCATATAATATGGATTATTTATTGATGTGTGTACATGTGTTTTTAAAAATTTGTACAGAGTATTTGTTTTGTTTTTATATGTTCTTGCGGGCATTGTTGAAAGTTTGCCGGGTATATGTCGCCATGGGCCATTTTTAGAGGAAAAACCCTGTCCCGCCGGCAATGTCCTTTGCCACCAGCAAAATATTTTCATAATGCCTGAAAAACCTTGCCTAGTTACTAGGGGAAAAAACCTGCAAAATTCGATTGGCCGCTACCACTCAGTCTCCATCAATTCCTGCTGCTGCCACCACCACCCAACCTCCTTCATCCATTCCTGCTGCCACTGCCACCACCATCCAGCCTTCATCAATTCCTACTGCTGCCACCACCACCCAGCCTCCTTCATCAATTCCTGTTGCCACTGCCACCACCACCCAGCCTCTATCAATTCCTACTGCTGCCATCAGCACCCAGCCTCCTTCGTCAATTCCTGCTGCCACTGCCACCACCACCCAGCTTCTTTCATCAATTCCTACTGCTGCCACCACCACCCAGCCTCCTTCATCAATTCCTACTGCTGCCACCACCACACAGCCTCCTTCATCAATTCCTACTGCTGCCACCACCACCCAGCCTCCTTCATCAATTCCTACTGCTGCCACCACTACCCAGCCTCCTTCATCAATTCTTGCTGCCACTGCCACCACCGCCCAGCCTCCTTCATCAATTCCTGCTGCCACTGCCACCACCACCCAGCCTCCTTCATCAATTCCTGCTACCACCACCCAGCCTCCTTCGCCAATTCCTACTGCCACCACCACCCAGCCTCCTTCATCAATTCCTACTGCCACCACCACCCAGCCTCCTTCATCAATTCCTACTGCCACCACCACCAAGCCTCCTTCATCGATTCCTGCTGCCACTGCCACTACCACCCAGCCTCCATCAATTCCTGCTGCCACTGCCACCACTACCCAGCCTCCTTCATCAATTCCTGCTGCCACTGTCACCACCACCACCCAGCCTCCTTCATCAATTCCTACTGCCACTGCCACCACCTTGCCTCCTTCATCAATTCCTGCTGCCACTGCCACCACCACCACCTTGCCTCCTTC
Source organism: Doris montereyensis (assembly GCA_037039925.1). NCBI lineage: Eukaryota > Metazoa > Mollusca > Gastropoda > Nudibranchia > Dorididae > Doris > Doris montereyensis. The sequence goes on along the minus strand of JAXRKP010000128.1, from coordinate 291,691 downwards.
ATCAATTCCTGCTGCCACTGCCACCACCACCCAGTCATCTTCATCTACTAGTTGAATAAGTAAAAGGAAGCAATTTTCCTTTATGGGATTATTTTCAAAGAAGCCCAGAACCTAATAGGCACAGTTTAATGAGGAGGGAGGGAGGCATTGACTGTGATAGGACACTTTTCCCCCCATCTTATATATATATATATTGGATTTATTAAACACTGGCTAGTTGCACTAGACTAGATTAAGTTCATTATTATATATTGACATTGGCTGATGTTCCAACATCCAAACTAGGAAACTGAGAACAGAATTGCTACAACACTACAATCATTAGAGGGTGAGAATAATGCAAATGGTTAGATATTAAGCATTTATTTACGTTGCTACGTTTAGTTATGTATGTGGGAGTGTATTAATGTTATTGTGTATGGTTTTGGGTTTCATAGGTGGCTGGACTGTTGCAGATTTTTTGTACCTGGTGGTCTACTCTTTCAGGCAAAATGTCTCTTACCAACTTTCAACCATGGTCGATTGTTTTCTTTTTGTTGTTTTATGGTTTTTTGTTGATTTTTTATTTTGAGGGCGGGGGGGGGGGGGGTGGTAAGTTTATCTGTAAAAGTGACATTGTGCTTTCTATCCACAGTCTGGTGACTCTTCTTGAGTATGCGGAAGAAGAACTTCGTTGCAAACACGTAGTCTTGTGCTTTAGCAAGAATCGCAGTGACCGTGGTGAGTTTGAGAACAGCATTCTTTTGCTTTTTTTAGTGGATTATTGTTGGGTATGCTTTGTTTTTACCTTGAATGACAGGGCACAGCGGGGTCATGGAATCTGTCGTTACGTCTTATTTTCTTTTTTATGGAATCTCAGCCCGCAATCAAACGATGGGAAACATTAAGTCTGATCAGTACAAATATGATACAAGACAGCTGGTTAATGAAAAGAAATAAGATAAGAAACCATTCAGATGTGTTGCATTTGTTTTTCTTCAAATTTCTCTTCAATGTTCAATTGATTAGTCCCTTTGCTTCCTGGGCCCATGCGGTCCAGTGTCGGCACGCAAATACTTATACTTAAAATCTGAAATATTAACTTTACTGATCTAATGGTAGACAACTGCTTATTTCCCATTTGGGTTTAGTGATGCTATCCCTCAATAGTGTAGGTCCCGCCACTGATCTAAGTAAACAGAATCGCTTTTGTGGGAGATTTAGTTTCATTTTCATTTTGATGTTTCCGGATGAGAATTAATAATTTTCTTTCAAGTGTTATTTTTCCCTGTGGATGCTTGTCATGGCTGACAATCCTACGTCATTCCTGTTCAGTCTGTGTGCCTAAGCAAAGGAACTTAGCTCTGATGAAAAGTATACCTGTCTCAGTTAAAATCAATTTTAGAGACTTAAACATCTTTCAATTTCAATGGAGAAATTATAATAAACTAGGAATAAAATAAGCTTTCAGTAAATATATGCTTTTAAATAAGTTTGATGATGAACCTTTAAATAATAGTCAGTGGCATTCGTGAGTAGGTTGGTCCATTCATTGGAAGTAATAGCTTTTCTTTGTTTATAATCTCTGTAAGTTAAAAGCAAAAGCAGATAAAAGTATGGATGTTTTTTTCCACTAAAGAGCCGGAAATCTGGCAGACTGCAAGATCTTGTTGTTAAGGGAATACAAAGATGAAAATTATGTGAGGGACACATTAGGGCGCTTAAGGCATCGATGCCGATGGCGCTCTTGGTCGCAATAGGCAGGAAAGGGATAAGCAGTAGAAGATATTGCTCATGAATATTATTAAGATAATGTTGATTTGAACAAAGGGATGGTAAAGAAAGAAATCTTTTGTCTTTGAAATAGAAATAGAAAGTGTACCCGTCTAATCTTGACCTTTTGATTGACATCTAGTTGTAGACCTTTGACTTGGAGCAAGAATGAAGTCAAAAAACGAAAGTGTAGTAATTATTGAAGAAAAGTTCTCACCAATTCCCTCTTATAGCTGCTATCTAGGGGCTCATCCTCCATACCGCTATACCCATCATTGGGTACATTGAAATAAGATAAGATATCGTTATTTGTCCAAACAGAAATTTGCTCTGGTTGCGTTTCAAATAAAAACATCAAAATTAATAAATTGCAATACAATTCATCTTTCGCTTTTTATTCTCTCTTTCATTCTCAATTTCATGACTAAAATCAATAAATTACAAAACCGCTCTTTATGAACATGGACGGTATATAATCATAATAATTATGTTGTATAAAAATATGTTTTAAAATCTTTTGTAATAAAGCAAAAGTTCTTTCAGAAAGGAGGACGGGGAGACTTAGTAAAATTCTGTGATCAACTGGCGACCTGTCCAGGAAATGATCTTATCTGTTTTGCTTGTGATGCCACAAATCTGAATGTGCTCTGGCTCACAGAGAGCCTTCTTTATTCATGTAAGGAGTTTCTCACATTTGGTATTATTGAGATAAATATTTACTTCAATCTCTCCAGTGTCCTTGCTGCGTGTTTTCAACTTCTTCGGCTTCCATGTCTTGCCGCCGGACCACTTTTTGATTCGCAACCAGTCTTCTGACCTCCTGCACATGGCTTACACCATTGAGCTGGATGATGAGGACGATGATGAAGGTAGCGAGGATAACGGCACTAATGAGGATGTCTCTGATGGTCTAAACAGCGTGTGAGCGAATCTGCATCTCCGTGAAAGCCACTCTTCTCTTTATGAGTAATTTTGAACAAAGGTCATTTATGGATTTACTTGCATCAGAATAAAAATCGTTGTCTAGTTTACTTGTTTAGCAAATAATTTTGCTTTGTTAAAACCTTTTTCCTTTTCATTATCTCTTAATCATGGTTTCCTTTTTATTGAGGGGGTTTTATGGGGCTAGATGGAGAGGTGTTTAGGGTTCAGGCATTCATCGCTTCCTTCCTTAATTGGAGTTTTGTTGTATATTATACCCTGTCAGTTTTGTATTGAGCAAAAGAAACAATCTCTGGAAATCTCTTTAGTTGTCTTTTTTTCTTTGTTTTCACTGAAAATTACTTTTGTGTTAATTTAAAATTATGAATTAGTCCCTATCAGACTGTAAGATATTAGATTGGAAAGTGTACTTTCAAGTTAAGCATTCTTTTCTGTTTCATCACGTTTATTATTTACTTATTCATTTATCATACTTATACGTATATATATATCAACGTTGTTGTATTTGTCTGGTGTGTCCTCTGCCAAAGGATGTACTAGTCCATTCTTTCTCGTCATGTTTCTATTTGGAAAAAAAGAAAAAAAAGAAAATATAATCCCATAAACTTTTTTTTTAAAGACATTCAATTTAAAATCAAGTGAAAACTGCTATCACTGATCACCACCAAAACAACCAGTGTCCATTGAAAAGCAAAAGTATTAGTTTGGACGAGCTGTTGGAGATTCTGTGGATGCCTGTTGCCTTGAGTTGAAGCGAACTCTATTGATGGGTTGGAGAATGATAGAAACTATGTGTTCCTAGTCAGTTTAAATTCTTTTTCTTTTCTCCAGTTTTAAAATATATTTAAAAAAACGTGCAAGCCAAGAATTCACAGCAACAGGTATGCTCAGGATGTTCAAAGGCTAAACTTGCAGTGTGTGCACATTTTCATCAACGTGTCTTTTAGCAGTCAGAGTGAGAGCTGTGTGATTTTATCAAAATACTTAGTGTCAAGGGAACACGAGTACCATTGTTTTTGTCTGATTGATTATTCTTCCTCCTTGTTCTGGGTGTCTTTCTTAGCTTTATTCAGTCAATCGTAGTAATGGTAGTAGTAGTACAGACCCAGCCTGTATGATAATGTAAATTATAACAATGGTCATTCCAGATGTGTACTACTGTAAATCCGAATGATATCAGAATATTGTATCATCGTATATGCACTTCCTTTTGCCGTTGGGTTTGTTTGTTTAATTTTGTCTGTTATTTTTTAGGTAGGTGTGGGAAAGGGTTATTTAGCCTCATAGTCTTAGATTTCGACTATTTTGTAAATTTTGAGAATTGAAATTTAAAAATTCATATTGTATAGACATCTGTATACAACCACACCCATCCCGAGCATGGTGTCTTATTTGTCTTTCCCTTGTCATTAATTGGATTTGATAAACTCAACCTGCAGGGGCTTTCTCTCCAAAAATATAACCTTCACAGACTGAAATGGAAAATGTCAGGACATGGTAGCCTGGGAGAAAAGATCATTTCGGGCACATCTAAACCCATTCCACAAAGGAGAAATTAGAATTTAGGCTAAGAAAGCATTTATTCTAAGATTCATTTGCTCTTTTTTACGACCCCGAAATGAATGAAAACACAATTATTTTATATCCTTTTCTTTGACATTGCTACCATTTTCTGTTTGAGGTTTCAAGTTGAAGTACGACAACTTATGCATGGTTATTACAATGGAGAGAGAGGATCCTCACCTGTAACACCATTCTAAGCTCTCTTTTGTTGTCTTTATATAAGGCTGGTTTCTTCCCTTACAATTACAATTTCCTTCTTCACGTTTTTTATGTGTTTTTACTCAGATGACTTTTTGTGTTTTACTTTTTGTATATATGTTGTCTTCACATTGATTTTTTCGTCTTCTGTTTCTCTCTATCTCTTTATTTATGTTTATAAAATTCATGATAGAACTTGAATCTGTTGGTCCATTCATTGAATCTGTTGGTCCCTTCATTGAATTGTTGGTCTGTTGCTTTCATCAAGCCATTAATAAGCCAGGTTCATGAAAACAGTAATAGTAATATGACATTGACCATTCACAGCCTATGGATAATCCTACATTGACTGCTTGTATTGTAATGTAAGTCTGTTCTCTACTGAACATGTTTTGCGAACTTGTTCCTTTTTGTTGTTTTTTTGTTTTCTTTTAAAACATTGTTATTGGTTCCTTAATCTTTTTTTTCAAAGGCCATTCTGGTCTCTACATGTAGCAGTATTCAGTTTCAAGTATATATCAATTTGGGATAAACAACAATAAAGTTTGAAGTTGAAAAAAAAAACTCACAGCAAAACCTTGCTTTTTCATTTATAATCATAAGGAATTTGAAGAGTCATAATTTGGAGAATGAATGAATGATCAATAAGTGAGTATATGCATATTTGTAGTAATTTTCTGGTGTACATGAAGAATTGTTGAAAGGTTTAATGAAATATACATGTATATTATATATATGATATCTATGTATTTATATATTATGATTCATTGCCAAAAAAAGTGGTCGGGGAATGGGTAACTCAAATAACTCAGTATTTTACCCAATTTTAAATGATTTTTACGTTGCAATTACATCCAATAGACTAAAAAATGTCTCTCGTCTACAGAAGCAACTACAATCTTTAATTCGACGAAATGTACTTATACGAGATATGTAAACGCAAAAACATTAGGTTATCGCTTATTTCTCGTGTGGACATCTGAAAAAGCGATATGGAAATGTACCTTAAATCTAGGACGAACGTGTATCCGAATCAAACAGAGACAAATATAGATGTGTTTGGGGCTGACCGTAATCATTAATTGGAGAATTACGTTGGTTCCTAAGAACAAAAGATAAAAAATTTTCCGCTAAAATAGGAGCAAGGTGTCGAACGTGACAGTCGTGTAAGGTTATGATCTCTAAGCTGGGTTCATTTACAAAATCGAAACATGGACTATTTTATTTAATGGTGGATAAATATTCTGTTAACAGATAGTATCACTTGGTCACTAGAACTAACTCTTTTGTCTTGTGAAATCGCCTTTCTTTGTTCTATTGTTAGACATAGAGGCTTTAAATGGTGAATTTACTTTGATGTAATCAAAGGCGGCATATGACGTTCGGCATGCATGTAGTGGAGTATCATTCGACACTGGGTCAGTCTATTCCACTAATTCCAGACCCTTCGGTCACGTTAACCATGTATAGAGAAACCACTTTCCTATAGATTTCCATCCTCAACTCTAATTTTAGTTCTTTCTTTTTAAAAAAAACTTTTTCTTTCTTATTACACTTTTGGCCGCTGTTTGGATGTTTTTGCCGTGTCTTGTCTGGCAAGGTCTTGCGTAATGTCAGAAATCAAGTTAAACATACATTTGTCTGGGGGCGGTTTTGCAATGTTTTTAACATTAAAAAATGATATAGGCCTATGTAATGCAGAATAGTTCAACTTGACTGAATGAGTAGTACTCGCCTGTAAAAAATCTATATCCTTCTACGGCGAACTTGGTAGTTCAGAGGCACGGTGTCAGCCTTTCAACCCAAAGATGGGTTCAAGACCCACCAACAGTTGGAAATTTTTTTCTCAATTTTGTTTTAGTAAAATCTACCGTCCTGGTCCAGGTACCTAGATCGACACATAATCCCATCAAAGATGAAAGATAAATAGGAGGTCCTGGGGGTAGATCACAACACTCTGCGCACGTTACAGATCCCTTCGCTGTTTACAGGACAGTCAGGACAAACATAAAGATCCTACCAAAAACAGGAGATCACCTCAGTTGTGGGTGTGGGTGAATGAAAATTATGTCCTACATTATATTTGCCTATTATTAGTATTTCTGTCATCTCCTGTCAAATTATGTAATGTCACGTTCAACATAGTTTTATTTTTAACGTATAAAGATCGACACAAGACAGTTTGTAGACAAATAATGGTAACATTAATTTTTTGCATCAGTGCTATCAGGTCAGTCTCAGTCAAGTGAAACTAATTTGTAATCAATGAGGTGACACTGAAACTGTCTGCTGCATAATGTTCATTTCTAGACTAAATGTATTTGGGTTATTATGTGAGTTCAAAAAGGTACCTTGGAAATCGTCCACAACTTCAATCATGACACTACCCCACTTACTACATGCTACACTACCTCACTTACTACTTGCTACACAAACTTACTCACTTACTAACTTACTACTTGCTACACTACCTCACTTACTACTTGCTACACTACCTCACTACTTAACTTACTACTTGCTACACTACCTCACTTCCTACTTGCTACACTACCTCACTTCCTACTTGCTACACTATCACTTACTACTTGCTACACTATCTCATACTTAACTACTACATGCCACCCTACCTCACTTACTACTTGCTACACTACCTCACTTACTACTTGCTACTTGCTACACTACCTCACTTACTACTTGCTACACTACCTCACTTACTACTTGCTACACTACCTCACTTACTACTTGCTACACTACCTCACTTACTTAACATACTACATGCTACACTACCTCACTTACTACTTGCTACACTACATCACTTGCTACACTACCTCACTTACTACTTGCTACACTACCTCACTTACTACTTGCTACACTACCTCACTTACTACTTGCTACACTACCTCACTTACTACTTGCCACACTACCTCACTTACTACTTGCTACACTACCTCACTTACTTAACTTACTACATGCTACACTACCTCACTTACTACTTGCTACTCTTCCTCACTTACTACTTGCTACACTACCTCACTTACTACCTGCTACATTAACTCACTTACTACTTGTTACACTATCTCACTTACTTCTTACTATACTACCTCAGTACTTGCTACACTACTTCACTTACTTAACTTACTACCTGCTACATTACCTCACTACTTGTTACACTATCTCACGTACTTCCTACTATACTACCTCACTACTTGCTACACTACCTCACTTATTTAACTTACTACCTACAACACTACCTCACTTACTACTTGCTACACTACCTCACTTACTTAACTTACTACCTGCAACACTACCTCACTTACTACTGGCTACACTACCTCAATTACTTAACTTACTACCTGCTACACTACCTCATTTACTATTTGTTACACTATCTCACTTACTTCTTACTATACTACCTCACTACTTGCTACACTACCTCACCTACTTAACTTACTACCTGCAACACTACCCCACTTGCTACTTGTTACACTGTCTCACTTACTGCTTACTATACTACCTCACTACTTAACTTAGTACCTGATTGCTACACTACCTCACTTACTATTTGCTACACTACCTCACTTACTGCTTACTACACTACCTTACTTACTGTTTACTACACTACCTCACTTACTATTTGCTACACTGCCTCACTTACTGCTTACTACATTACCTTACTGCTTACTAGACTACCTCATTACTTAACTTAGTACCTGCTATACTACCTCACTTACTATTTGCTACACTACCTCACTTACTGCTTACTACACTACCTTATTTACTGTGTACTACACTACCTTACTTACTGCTTACTACACTACTTTACTTACTGCCCACTACACTACTTTACTTACTGCCTACTACACTACCTTACTTACTGCTTACTACACTACTTTACTTACTGCCTACTACACTACCTCACTTACTGCTTACTACACTACCTTACTTACTGCTTACTACACTACCTTACTTACTGCCTACTACACAACCTTACTTACTGCTTACTACACTACTTTACTTACTGCTTACTACACTACCCCACTTACTGCTTACTACACTACATTACTTACTACGTCACTACACTACCTCACTTACTACTTGCTACACTACCTCACTTACTATTTACTACACTACCTCACTTACTACTTGCTACACTACCTCCTTACTATTTACTACACTACATCACTTACTATTTGTTACACCACATCATTTTCTACTTGTTACACTACCTCACTTACTATTTGTTACTCCACATCATTTTCTACTTGCTACACTAACTCACTTACTATTTACTACATTACCTTACTTACTACTAGCTACACTACCTCACTTACTACTTCCTACACTACCTCACTTACTATTTGCTACACCACCTTACTTACTCTTACTACACTACCTTACTTACTGCTTACTACACTACCTCACTTACTATTTGCTACACTACCTCACTTACTACTTGCTAAATATCTCACTTACTGCTTTCTACACTACGTCACTTACTCTACTGTTTGCTACACTACCTCACTTACTACTTGCTACACTACCTCACTTACTGCTTACTACACTACCTCACTTACTGCTTACTACACTACATTACTTACTACGTACTACACTACCTCATTTACTACTTGCTACACTACCTCACTTACTATTTGTTACACCTCATCATTTTCTACTTGTTACACTACCTCACTTACTACTTGCTACACTACCTCACTTACTACTTACTAGAACACATCACTTACTACTTGTTACATCACCTCACTACTTGCTACACTATCTCATTTACTACTTGCTACAACATCTCACTTACTTACTTACTACGTACTACACCACCTCACTTCTTATTTCACTACCTCATTTGCTTCTTAATACACCACCTTACTTACTACACTACCTCACTTACTACTTACGACACCACCTCACACACTATTTACTACACAACCTCACTTACTATTACTGTTACTATACCACCTCACTAGTTACTACACTGCCTCACTAATACTTACAACACCACATCACTTACTATTTACTACACAACGTCACTTACTACACTACCCCACCTACCTACTTACAACACCTCATCACTTACTATTTATTACACAACGTCACTTACTACACTACCCCACCTACCTACTTACAACACCACATCACTTACTATTTACTACACAACGTCACTTACTACACTACCCCACCTACCTACTTACAACACCACATCACTTACTATTTACTACACAACTTCGCTTACTATTACTATACCACCTCACTTACTACACTACCTCACTTACTACTTACAACACCACCACACTTACTCTTTGCTACAGAACATACATACTATATCACCTTACTATTACGATACCACATCACTTACTACTTACTACACTATCTCACAATAGTCACATCATATTTACTATTACTACACAACCTCACTTCAAACACCACTTCACTTACTACACCACATCACTTTCTATACTATCTTATTCACTACTTACTACACCACCTCACATACTACTACATCACCTCACTTACCACTTACTACATCACCTCACTTACCACTTACTACATCACCTCACTTACCACTTACTACGCCACCTCACATACGACTTACTACTACATCACCTCACATACGACTTACTACTACATCACCTCACTTACCACTTACTACATCACCTCACTTACCACTTACTACATCACCTCACTTACCACTTACTACATCACCTCACTTACCACTTACTACATCACCTCACTTACCACTTACTACATCACCTCACTTACCACTTACTACTACACCACTTCACCACTTACTACAACACTACACCACCTCACTTACCACTTATTACGCCATTACACCACCTGATACACTACTTACTACTACTACTTACCGCCTCACTTACCACTTACTACAACACAACTTCACCACTTACTACAACACTACACCACCTCACTTACCACTTATTACGCCATTACACCACCTGACATACTACTTAGTACTACACACCCTCATCACTTAGTACACCACCTGACTTACTACTTAGTACACCACCTGATATACTACTTACTACTACACCACTTCACTTACCACATACTACACCACCTGATATACTACTACTACTTACTACACCACCACCTCACTTACTACTTACTACACCACCTCACTTACTACTTACTACACCACCTCACTTGCTACTTACTTACTACTTACTACACCACCTGATATACTACTTTACTACTACACCACTTCACTTACCACTTACTACACCACCTGATATACTACTTACTACTACCACCACACTTACCACTTACTACACCACCTGATATACTACTTACTACTACACCACCTCACTTACTACTTACTACATCACCTGATATACTACTTACTACTACACCACTTCACTTACCACTTACTACACCACCTCACTAACATTTATTACACCACCTCACTTACAACTTACTACACCACCTGATATACTACTTACTACTACACCACCTCACTTACTACTTACTACATCACCTGATATACTACTTACTACTACACCATTTCACTTACCACTTACTACACCACCTGATATACTATTTACTACTCCACCACCTCACTTACTACTTACTACACCACCTGATATACTACTTACTACTACACCACCTCACCTACTACTTACTACACCACCTGATATACTACTTACTACTACACCACCTCAATTACTACTTACTACGCCACGTGATATACTACTTACTACTACACCACCTTACTTACTACTTACTACACCACCTTTACTTACCACGTACTACACCACCTCACTTACCACTTACTACACCACCTCACTTACCACGTACTACACCACTTCACTTACCACTTATTACACCACTTCACTTACCACGTACTACACCACTTCACTTACCACTTACTACACCACCTCACTTACCACTTACTACACCACTTCACTTACCACTTACTACACCACTTCACTTACCACTTACTACACCACTTCACTTACCACGTACTACACCACTTCACTTACCACTTACTACACCACCTCACTTACCACTTACTACACCACCTCACTTACCACGTACTACACCACTTCACTTACCACTTACTACACCACCTCACTTACCACTTACTACACCACCTCACTTACCACTTATTACACCACCTCACTTACCACTTACTACACCACTTCACTTACCACTTACTACACCACCTCACTTACCACTAACCACACTACCCCACTTATCACATACTACACCACCTCACTTACCGCTTACTACACCACCTCACTTATCACTTACTACACCACCTCACTTACCACTTACTACACCACCTCACTTATCACTTACTACACCACCTCACTTAGCACTTACTACACCACCTCACGTAACACTTACTACACCACCTCACTTAACACTTACTACACCACCTCACTTAACACTTACTACACCACCTCACTTACCACTTACTACACCACCTTACTTACCACTTATTACACCACCTCACTTACCACTTACTACACCACCTCACTTACCACTTATTACACCACCTCACTTACCACTTATTACACCACCTCACTTACAACTTATTACACCACCTCACTTACCACTTATTACACCACCTTACTTACTACTTACTACACCACCTCACTTACCACTTATTACACCACCTCACTTACCACTTATTACACCACCCCACTTTTACCACTTATTACACCACCTCACTTACCACTTATTACACCACCTCACTTACTTCTTACTACACCACCTCACTTACCACTTATTACACCACCTCACTTACTGCTTACTACACCACCTCACTTACCACTTATTACACCACCTCACTTACCACTTATTACACCACCTCACTTACTACTTACTACACCACCTCACTTACCACTTATTACACCACCTCACTTACCACTTATTACACTACCTCACTTACCACTTATTACACCACCTCACTTACTACTTACTACACCACCTCACTTACCACTTACTACATCACCTCACTTACCACTTACTACATCACCTCACTTACTACTTACTACACCACCTCACTTACCACTTACTACATCACCTCACTTACCACTTACTACATCACCTCACTTACTACGCCACCTCACATACGACTTACTACTACATCACCTCACTTACCACTTACTACATCACCTCACTTACCACTTACTACATCACCTCACTTACCTTACTACATCACCTCACTTATCACTTACTACATCACCTCACTTACCACTTACTACATCACCTCACTTACCACTCTACTACCACTTCACCACTTACTACAACACTACACCACCTTACTTACCACTTATTACGCCATTACACCACCTGACATACTACTTACTACTACACCCCCTCATCACTTAGTACACCACCTGACTTACTACTTAGTACACCACCTGATATACTACTTACTACTACACCACTTCACTTACCACATACTACACCACCTGATATACTACTTACTACTACACCACCTCATTACTACTTACTACACCACCTCACTTACTACTTACTACACCACCTGATATACTACTTACTACTACACCACTTCACTTACCACTTACTACACCACCTGATATACTACTACTACTACACCACCTCACTTACTACTTACTACACTTACTACATCACCTGATATACTACTTACTACTACATCATTTCACTTACCACTTACTACACCACCTCATATACCACTTATTACACCACCTCACTTACAACTTACTACACCACCTGATATACTACTTACTACTACACCACTCACTTACTACTTACTACATCACCTGATATACTACTTACTACTACATCATTTCACTACCACTTACTACACCACCTGATATACTACTTACTACTCCACCACCTCACTTACCACTTACTACACCACCTCACTTACCACTTACTACACCACCTCACTTACAACTTACTACACCACCTCATATACTACTTACTACTACACCTGATATACTTACTACTACTACACCACCTCACTTACTACTTACTACACCACCTCACTTACAACTTACTACACCACCTCACTTACTACTTACTACACCACCTCACTTACTACTTACTACACCACCTCACTTACTACTTACTACACCACCTTATACTACTTACTACTACACCACCTCAATTACTACTTACTACACCACCTCACTTACTACTTACTACACCACCTGATATACTACTTACTACTACACCACCTCAATTACTACTTACTACGCCACGTGATATACTACTTACTACTACACCACCTTACTTACTACTTACTACACCACCTTACTTACCACGTACTACACCACTTCACTTACCACTTACTACACCACCTCACTTACCACGTACTACACCACCTCACTTACCACTTACTACACCACCTCACTTACCACTTACTACACCACTTCACTTACCATTACTACACCACTTCACTTACCACTTACTACACCACCTCACTTACCACTTACTACACCACCTCACTTACCACTTACTACACCACCTCACTTACCACGTACTACACCACTTCACTTACCACTTACTACACCACTTCACTTACCACGTACTACACCACTTCACTTACCACTTACTACACCACCTCACTTACCACTTACTACACCACCTCACTTACCACGTACTACACCACTTCACTTACCACTTACTACACCACCTCACTTACCACTTACTACACCACCTCACTTACCACTTATTACACCACCTCACTTACCACTTACTACACCACCTCACTTACCACTAACTACACTACCCCACTTATCACTTACTACACCACCTCACTTACCACTTACTACACCACCTCACTTACCACTAACCACACTACCCCACTTATCACTTACTACACCACCTCACTTACCACTTACTACACCACCTCACTTATCACTTACTACACCACCTCACTTACCACTTACTACACCACCTCACTTATCACTTACTACACCACCCTCACTTACCACTTACTACACCACCTCACTTATCACTTACTACACCACCTCACTTACCACTTACTACACCACCTCACTTACCACTAACCACACTACCCCACTTATCGCTTACTACACCACCTCACTTACCACTTACTACACCACCTCACTTATCACTTACTACACCACTTCACTTACCACTTATTACACCACCTCACTTACCACTAACCACACTACCCCACTTATCACTTACTACACCACCTCCACTTACCACTTACTACACCACCTCACTTATCACTTACTACACCACCTCACTTACCACTTACTACACCACCTCACTTATCACTTACTACACCACCTCACTAACACTTACTACACCACCTCACGTAACACATACTACACCACCTCACTTACCACTTACTACACCACCTTACTTACCACTTATTACACCTCACTTACCACTTACTACACCACCTCACTTACCACTTATTACACCACCTCACTTACCACTTATTACACCACCTCACTTGCCACTTATTACACCACCTCACTTACCACTTATTACACCACCTCACTTACTACTTACTACACCACCTCACTTACCACTTATTACACCACCTCACTTACCACTTATTACACCACCTCACTTACTACTTATTACACCACCTCACTTACCACTTATTACACCACCTCACTTACCACTTATTACACCACCTCACTTACCACTTACTACACCACCTCACTTTACCACTTATTACACCACCTCACTTACCACTTATTACACCACCTCTTACTACTTACTACACCACCTCACTTACCACTTATTACACCACCTCACTTACCACTTATTACACCACCCCACTTACCATTTATTACACCACCTTACTTACCACTTATTACACCACCTCACTTACTACTTACTACACCACCTCACTTACCACTTATTACACCACCTCACTTACTACTTACTACACCACCTCACTTACCACTTATTACACCACCTCACTTACCACTTATTACACCACCTCACTTACTCACTTATTACACCACCTCACTTACCACTTATTACGCTACCACTTACCACTTATTACACCACCTTACCACTATTACCACTTATTACACCACCTCACTTACCACTTATTACACCACCTCACTTTACTACTTACTACACCACCTCACTTACCACTTATTACAACACCTCACTTACCACTTATTACACCACCTCACTTACCACTTACTACACCACCTCATTTACTACTTACTACACCACCTGATATACTACTTACTACTATACCACCTCACTTACTACTTATTACACCACCTGATATACTACTTACTACTACACCACCTCACTTACTACTTACTACACCACCTGATATACTACTTACTACTACATCACCTCACTTACTACTTACTACACCACCTGATTACCACGTACTACACCACTTCACTTACCACTTACTACACCACCTTACCTTACTACACCACTTCACTTACCACTTACTACACCACCTCCACTTACCACTTACTACACCACCTTACTTACCACGTACTACACCACTTCACTTACCACTTACTACACCACCGTCACTTACCACTTACTACACCACCTTCACTTACTACGTACTACACCACTTCACTTACCACGTACTACACCACTTCACTTACCACGTACTACACCACTTCACTTACCACGTACTACACCACTTCACTTACCACATTACTACACCACTTCACTTACTACGCCACCTCTACTACACCACCGTACTACCACCACACTTCACTTACCACTTACTACACCACCTCACTTACCACTTACTACACCACCTCACTTACCACTTACTACACCACCTCACTTACCACTTACTACACCACCTCACTTACCACTTACTACACCACCTCACTTACCACTTACTACACCACCTCACTTACCACTTACTACACCACCTCACTTACCACTTACTACACCACTTCACTTACTACTTACTACACCACCTCACTTACCACTTACTACACCACCTCACTTATCACTTACTACACCACTTCACTTACCACTTACTACACCACCTCACTTACCACTTACTACACCACCTCACTTACTACTTACTACACCACCTCATCCCTTACCACTTACTACACCACCTCCACTTACACCACTTACTACACCACCTCACTTACCACTTACTACACCACTACACCATCCCACTTACCACCACCTTACTACCACTTACCACACTACCTCACTTACCACTTACTACACCACCTCACTATACTACTTACTACACCACCTCACTTACCACTTACTACACCACCTCACTTACCACTTATTACACTTACTACACCACCTCACTTAACATTTACTACACCACCTCACCAACACGTACTACACCACTTCACTTACCACTTACTACACCACCTCACTTTACCACTTACACCACCTCACTACCACTTACTACACCACCTCACCTTATTACACCACCTCACGTACCACTTACTACACCACCTCACTTACCACTTACTACACCACCTCACTTACCACTTATTACACCACCTCACTTACCACTTATTACACCACCTCACTTACCACTTATTACACCACCTCACTTACTACTTATTACACCACCTCACTTACTACTTACTACACCACCTCACTTACCACTTATTACACCACCTCACTTACCACTTATTACACCACCTCACTTACCACTTACTACACCACCTCACTTACCACTTATTACACCACCTCAGTTACCACTTATTACACACCTCACTTACCACTTTACACCACCTCACTTACCACTTATTACACCACCTCACTTACTACTTATTACACCACCTCACTTACCACTTATTACACCACCTCACTTACCACTTATTACACCACCTCACTTAATACTTTCTACTACACCACCTCACTTACCACTTATTACACCACCTCACTTACCACTTATTACACCACCACTCACTTATTACACCACTTACTACACCACACCACCTCACTACTACTTACTACACACCACCTCACTTACCACTTATTACACCACCTCACTTACTACTTATTACACCACCTCACTTACCACTTATTACACCACCTCACTTACTACTTACTACACCACCTGATATACTACTTACTACTACACCACCTCACTTACTACTTACTTACCTTACACCACCTCATTTCACTTACTACTTACTACACCACCTGATATACTACTTATTACACCACTTCACTTACCACTTACTACACCACCTGATATACTACTTACTACACCACCTCACTTACTACTTACTACATCACCTGATATACCACACCATCATTTCACTTACCACTTACTACACCACCTGATATACTACTTACTACTACACCACCCTCTTACTACTTACTACACCACCTCACTTACAACTTACTACACCACCTGATATACTTACTACACCACCTCACTTACTACTACCATACACCACCTCAATTACTACCTACGCCACCTGATATACTACTTACTACTACACCACCTGATATACTACTTACTACTACACCACCTGACTACTACACCACTTACTACTACACTTACACCTTACTTACTACACACCACACTTACTACTTACTACACTACACCACCTGATATACTACTTACTACTACACCACCTCACTTACTACTTACTACACCACCTCACTTACTACTTATTACACCACCACTTACTTTACTACCCACCTTACTTACCACGTACTACACCACTTCACTTACCACTTACTACACCACCTCACTTACCACGTACTACACCACCTCACTTACCACTTACTACACCACCTCACTTACCACTTACTACACCACCTCACTTACCATTACTACACCACTTCACTTACCACTTACTACACCACCTCACTTACCACTTACTACACCACCTCACTTACCACTTACTACACCACCTCACTTACCACTTACTACACCACCTCACTTACCACTTACTACACTCCCTTCACTTACCACTTACTACACCACTTCACTTACCACTTACTACACCACCTCACTTACCACTAACCACACTACCCACCACCTTACTTACACTTACTACACCACCTCACTTACCACTTACTACACCACCTCACTTACCACTTACTACACCACCTCACTTACCACTTCACTTACACCACACTACCCCACTTATCACTTACACCCACCTCACACCACTTACTAACCACCTCACTTACCACTTAACTACACCACCCCACTTATCACACTACACCACCTACTACACCACCCCTCACTTATCACTTACTACACCACCTCACTTACCACTTACTACACCACCTCACTTATCACTTACTACACCACCTCACTTACCACTTACTACACCACCTCACTTATCACTTACTACACCACCTCACTTACTACTTACTACACCACCTCACTAACCACACTACCACGCTTACTACACCACCTCACTTACCACTTACTACACCACCTCACTTATCACTTACTACACCACCTCACTTACCACTTACTACACCACCTCACTAACACATACCACTTACCACTTACACCACCTCACTTACCACTTATTACACCACCTCACTTACCACTTATTACACCACCTCACTTACCACTTATTACACCACCTCACTTACCACTTATTACACCACCACTTACCACTTATTACACCACCTCACTTACTACTTACTACTTACACCACCTCACTTACCACTTATTACACCACCTCACTTACCACTTATTACACCACCTCACTTACTACTTATTACACCACCTCACTTACCACTTATTACACCTCACTCACTTACGGCACCACCTCACTTACCACTTATACACCACCTCACTTTACCACTATTACACCACCTCACTTACCACTTATTACACCACCACTTACTACTTACTACACCACCTCACTTACCACTTATTACACCACCTCACTTACCACTTATTACACCACCCCACTTTACCATTTATTACACCACCTGACCACTATTACACCACCTCACTTACTACTTACTACACCACCTCACTTACCACTTATTACACCACCTCACTTACTACTTACTACACCACCTCACTTACCACTTATTACACCACCTCACTTACCACTTATTACACCACCTCACTTACTACTTATTACACCACCTCACTTACCACTTATTACACCACCTCACTTACCACTTATTACACTACCTCACTTACCACTTATTACACCACCTCACTTACTACTTACTACACCACCTCACTTACTTATTACACTTATTACACCACCTCACTTACCACTTACTACACCACCTCACTTACTACTTATTACACCACCTCTTACCACTTATTACACCACCTCACTTACCACTACTTATTACACCACCTCATATACTACTTACTACACCACCTCATTTACTACTTACTACACCACCTGATATACTACTTACTACTATACCACCTCACTTACTACTTATTACACCACCTGATATACTACTTACTACTACCCACCTCACTTACTACTTACTACACCACCTGATATACTACTTACTACTACCACCTCACTTACTACTTACTACACCACCTCACTATACCACTTACTACACCACCTCACTTACTACTTATTACACCACCTGATATACTACTTACTACTACACCACCTCACTTACCACTTACTACACCACCTCATATACCACTTACTACACACACCTCACTTACCACTTACTACACACACTTACACTTACCACTTACTACACCACCTCACCTCACTTACTACTTACTACACCACCTTACTTACTACTTACTACACCACTTCACTATACTACTTACTACTACATCACCTTACTTACCACGTACTACACCACTTCCTACTTACACTTTACTACACCACTTCACTTACCACTTACTACACCACCTTACTTACCACGTGCTACACCACTTCACTTACCACTTACTACACCACCTCACTTACCACTTACTACACCACCTTTACTTACCACGTACTACACCACTTCACTTACCACTTACTACACCACTTCACTTACCACTTACTACACCACTTCACTTACCACGTACTACACCACCTCACTTACCACGTACTACACCACTTCACTTACCACGTACTACACCACTTCACTTCCCACTTACTACACCACCTCACTTACCACTTACTACACCACTTCACTTACCACGTACTACACCACTTCACTTACCACTTACTACACCACCTCACTTACCACTTACTACACCACCTCACTTACCACGTACTACACCACCTCACTTACCACTTACTACACCACCTCACTTACCACTTACTACACCACCTCACTTACCACTTACTACACCACCTCACTTACCACTTACTACACCACTTCACTTATCACTTACTACACCACTTCACTTACCACTTACTACACCACCTCACTTACCACTTACTACACCACCTCACTTATCACTTACTACACCACTTCACTTACCACTTACTACACCACCTCACTTACCACTTACTACACCACCTCACTTATCACTTACTACACCACCTCACTTACCACTTACTACACCACCTCACTTACCACTTACTACACCACCTCACTTACCACTTACTACACCACTACACCATCCCTCTACCACTTACTATACATTACACCACCAATTACCACTTATTACACCACATGATATACTACTTACTACTACACCACCTCACTGACCACTCACTACACCACTACACCACCTCACTTTACCACTTACTACACCACCTCACTTACCACTTACTACACCACCTCACTTACCACTTACTACACCACCTCACTTACTACTTACTACACCACCTCACTTACCACTTATTACACCACCACCCTTACCGAGTACACCACCTCACTTAACACTTACTACACCACCTCACTTACCACGTACTACACCACCTCACTTACCACTTATTACACCACCTCACTTACCACTTACTACACCACCTCACTTACCACTTATTATACCACCTCACTTACCACTTATTACACCACCTCACTTACCACTTATTACACCACCTACACTTACACACCTCACTACTACACTACACCACCTCACTTACCACTTATTACACCACCTCACTTACCACTATTACACCACCTCACTTACCACTTACACCACCTCACTTACCACTTCTTACACCACCTCACTTACTACTTATTACACCACCTCACTTACCACTTATTACACCACCTCACTTACCACTTACTACACCACCTCACTTACCACTTATTACACCACCTCACTTACCACTTACTACACCACCTCACTTACTTTACCACCTCACTTATTACACCACCTCACTTACCACTTATTACACCACCACACTTACCACTTATTACACCACCTCACTTACTACTTACTACAACACCTCAGTTACCACTTATTACACCACCTCACTTACTACTTACTACAACACCTCAGTTACCACTTATTACACCACCTCACTTACCACTTATTACACCACCTCACTTACTACTTACTACACCACCTCACTTACCACTTATTACACCACCTCACTTACCACTTATTACACCACCTCACTTACTACTTACTACACCACCTCATTTACTACTTACTACACCACGTGATATACTACTTACTACTACACCACCTCACTTACTACTTACTACACCACCTTACTTACCACGTACTACACCACCTCACTTACTACTTACTACACCACCTCACTCACTTACCACTTACTACACCACCTCCTTACCACGTACTACACCACTTCACTTACCACTTACTACACCACCTCACTTACCACTTGCTACACCACCTCACTTACCACGTACTACACCACTTCACTTACCACGTACTACACCACCTCACTTACCACGTACTACACCACCTCACTTACCACTTACTACACCACCTCACTTACCACTTACTACACCACCTCACTTACCACTTACTACACCACCTCACTTACTACTTACTACACCACCTCACTTACCACTTACTACACCACCTCACTTACCACTTACTACACCACCTCACTTACCACACTACTACACACCTCACCACTTACTACACCACTACACCATCCCACTTACCACTTACTGTACCATTACACAACTCCACTTACCACTTATTACACCACATGATATACTACTTACTACTACACCACCTCACTTACCACTTACTACACCACCTCACTTACCACTTACTACACCACCTCACTTACCACTTACTACACCACCTCACTTACCACTTACTACACCACCTCACTTATCACTTACCACACTACCCCACTTACCACTTACTACACCACCTCACTTACCACTTACCACACTACCCCACTTATCACTTACTACACCACCTCACTTACCACTTACTACACCACCTTACTTATCACTTACTACACTACCTCACTTACCACTTATTACACCACCACTCTTACCGAGTACCACACCACCTCACTTAACATTTACTACACCACCTCATGTAACACGTACTACACCACCTCACTTACCACTTACTACACCACCTCACTTACCACTTACTACACCACCTCACTTACCACTTATTACACCACCTCACTTACCACTTATTACACCACCTCACTTACCACTTATTACACCACTTCCTCACTTACTACTTACTACACCACCTCACTTACCACTTATTACACCACCTCACTTACCACTTATTACACCACCTCACTTACTACTTACTACACCACCTCACTTACCACTTATTACACCACCTCACTTACTACTTATTACACCACCTCACTTATCACTTACTACACCACCTCATTTACTACTTACTACACCACCTTATTTAATGCTACTACTACACCACCTTATTTAATGCTACTACTACACAATTTCACGTACTACTTACTACATCATCTGACTTACTTACTACGTCACCTCATTTATTACTTATTACATTCCCGTCACCTACTACACCACCTCACTTACTACTTACTACACCGCATGACATACTACTTACTACTTCACCTCACTTACTATTTACTACATCACCTCACTTACTATTCACTATACCACTGCACTTACTACTTACTACACAACCTTACTTACTACCTACTACATCACCTCACTTACTACTTACTACAATGCCTTACTTACTACCTACTACATCACCTCACTTACTACTTACTACACTGCCTTATTTACTACCTACTACATCACCTCACTTACTACTCACTACATGACCTCACGTACCACTTACTAAACCAGGTCCTTACTACTTACTAAACCAGCTCA
This sequence comes from Doris montereyensis, assembly GCA_037039925.1. Lineage (NCBI taxonomy): Eukaryota > Metazoa > Mollusca > Gastropoda > Nudibranchia > Dorididae > Doris > Doris montereyensis. The sequence continues at coordinate 268,072 of JAXRKP010000128.1, read as the reverse complement.
CTTACTAACTAAACCAGCTCACTACTTACTAAACTACTTACTACTAAAACCAGCTCACTTACTACTTACTAAACCAGCTCACTTACTACTTACTAAACCAGCTCACTTACTACTTACTAAACCAGCTCACTCACTTACTACTTACTAAACCAGCTCACTTACTACTTACTAAACCAGCTCACTTACTACTTACTAAACCAGCTCACTTACTACTTACTAAACCAGCTCACTTACTACCTACTATATCACCTCACTTACTACTTACTACACTACCTCACTTACCACTTACTACCTATGACACCACTTACTACATACTACGCCACCTCACTTACTACTTACTACACCACCTCACTTACTACTTACTACACGACCTCACTTACTACTTACTAAACCAGCTCACTTACTACATACTACACCACCTCACTTACTATTTACTACACGACCTCACTTACTACTTACTAAACCAGCTCACTTACTACATACTACACCACCTCACTTACTACTTACTACCTATGACACCACTTACTACATACTACACTACCTCACTTACCACTTACTACCTATGACACCACTTACTACATACTACGCCACCTCACTTACTACCTACTTTATCACCTCACTTACTACTTACTACACCACCTCACTTACTACTTACTACACCACCTCACTTACTACCTACTATATCACGTCACTTACTACTTACTACACTACCTCACTTACCACTTACTACCTATGACACCACTTACTACATACTACGCCACCTCACTTACTACTACTATACCAACCCACTTACTACTTACTACACGACCTCACTTACTTCTTTCTACACCATCTCCCTTAATACTTACTACACCATCTCACTTACTACTTACTTACTGTTTTTCAAGGACACCTTTTGTTAAATTTATGATTTCGCTAACTGAAACTGAAATATTTCCTCATTACATACATGCACAATGCAACAGCTTAGTCTGAGCCTGAAGCCTAATCAAAGCCAATGCATTGTTTACGTTGCTATACATGGGTTTAAGAGAAAAATATCTATTTAATTTTATGTAAGTGTTGCTATTTCATCAGATCCGTCTCGTTCTAGCGGTAAAGTTGAAGGACTAATCTGTGATTGTGAAATAGAGGTAACTACATATAAAGGAGGGGTAGAAGAAGAAGAAAAAAAAGGAGAAAACAAAAAAGAAGCCGTGATTGTGTGCTCGTCGTTACTCCCACACGAAAACTTCAAAAACAAACACACAAACAAACCGGACCCACAAACGTTCGTTGATGGTCTCCATTCACAATTATTCAATAATACAGCGTTTTGTCAGAAAGCACCCCCTCTCTCTCCTATGTCTTTTTCGTTCACCACCTCTTCATTGCTCTCATTCTATTTGTCTGTCTATATATCTATCTATCTGTCAAAGAATGCATCTGTCAATTAATCTGTCTAACGATCTATCTGTCTGTACAATTCAAGCTATGGATCCATTTGCTTTGCCATTTACTATAGTGTCAGTGACCAAGTGGTTAAGCTGCTGGACTTGGGTTCATGAGGCGCCGGATTCGAATCCTCAATGTGATGCCTGATGTAGTACTTAGATTTTAGATCTAGATTCTAGATATGTTTCGTTTGTTGTCTGACGAAGGGTTATACCTGCAACGTCACGTGTTTGTTCTGTCTTTATTAATGGAGTTGTCACTTATTGTCATATTTCGCCTTTGACTTCACTCCACTGTGGCTCCTTCGTATTATGTTTTACTATAATGACAACATGATGTTTTGTTAACCGATGCGTGCTCAACTACGTGTGCGATATAAAATGTATCTGTACCTTTACTTCGTAGTCACATTAAAAAAATCTACCTCATCGAAAGGAAACCCACTGATTTAGAGGCAGTGTGTCAGCCTGTCAAGCAAAAGGTGGTGGGATAATGCCCGACAGGTTGAAAAATGATTTCGAGTGATATTTGGAGTAAAACCCAGTCCCCTGGTCCAGATAGGTGGCTCGACACTAAAAAAAAAGTCGGAGACGGACGATAAAAATAAAGGAGGTTCCGCGTGTATATCACATCACTCTGAGCACGTCAATTATCCCTTGGCTGTTTGCAAAATTACAAATTCCTACCCGGTACCTACAACTCCGAGATGACTTTGGTTGTGTATGTGGGTAAACTCAAATATATAATTTTAAAAAACCCAAACAAACCGAAAAACAAATTCGAGTAAAGGGAGGTAACTAAAATTAATTTAGCGATATGATGAGGAGTCTTTTTTCCTCGGTATTACATCCCTTCATTTCCTCGGTGACCTTTCACTTTTTCTCCGGGGTCACTGCTTTCCCGCCAAACTTCCGTCCGTCTTAGATTCTCTGAGAGTACTGAATCGATACAAACAAAAATGGTATCGGAAGAAAAAACACGTGGTCCTTCCCGGGGCAAAGCCTGATCACTGATAGTGATACCAATGAATCAATGGTTCTTGGCCGACGACTTCTCCTTCGATCTCTCTGACCCGATGGCTGATCGACAAATCTCTTAGTAGAGTTACTCAAGCGTAACAATACTAACATTAATTTATCACGACATATTTTACTTTGTAGCCTATCTAAATCATACAATAGTAATCGCTAATCCCAAATGAATAAAAAAAGAAAAGAGCTAAACGATGAATAATGTTTTGTTGACTTTTCTTATCTGCGACGACGTCGTGACAGCCTTGTGATGAGTTATATGAGTGATGAGAAATCACAGACACAACACTGGCAACAGAAATCGTTTTATTTGTCTTTAACAAACAGTAACAATATAAAATATGCAGCCGCAAGGTACTCATTACAGAGAGACAAACAAACAAAACCACAAAAGAAGCGAACGCCCCCCCTCCCCCCCAACTATCCAAACACATCAACAACAAAGAACCCAAACACGTCGAATCAGATACAGTAACTATAACGATTGGATAATGTATTATTTGAAGAACATCATAGCCAGATAAATACAGACCCATGGCTTTCACTTTCGTTACATGTTTTAAAGAAAGAAAATGGATTTAGAAAAGATGGAAATGTCTCTAAAATATTTTGTCTGAGGTTTAAGAAAGAAAGAAAGCGTAGTAATACATGTATACGGAGCTGATGTCGAACTTTCTGAATATTCCACATAACCAAGAAGAAGGAGACACCCATTCTGTAGAACAACTATCTCCTTCCCTTCCTCTCTGTCTCTGTCTCTGTCTCTGTCTCTGTCTCTCTCTCTCTCTCTCTCTCTCTCTCTCTCTCTCTCTCTCTCTCTCTCTCTCTCTCTCTCTCTCTCTCTCTCTCTTTCTGTTAAGTCTATCTATCCATGCATGAGTGTGTAATAGAGATGTGGATAAGAAATAACTTGCATTTTCTCTTCGGTGATGTATTTGTCAATGCATTGAATTTACTGGTAGGCCTATTTGTCGGTTTATTTCGTAAAAATCTCTTTTTTTGCATCGGCTTCTTTTACTTCACAAAACCGAAACAAAACTAACCCAACAAAAGACTTAATTTGAATTGATTTGAATATCACTTTCACTATAGATCTATATGAATCAGTTATTCAAATTACATATTTACGTCTGCTACCTCAATGATATAATTTGAAATCAATTTATGCTCGCAGTTTATGCCATTATCGTATTATATGTAGGCCTACTTGGGAGGCTCAAGGGTGAGTGACACCAAAGAATCGGTACTAGAACAATTCTTCTAATATCTGTGGTGACACTCAATATTATAGGTAGGGACTTTCTGCGTTTGACAACCTGATCAAAATCTAGTCATTCTTTTATTTTATGGGGAATCTGATAATGTTTAACACATTTACATGTAAAATAAAAAAGTTGGCCTCAAAGGAATTCACACCGTCCACAACATGCTGTCACCTCAATGTAAATCAAAAGGATTATACGAAGATGAAAGACACGTGGAAGAGTGAGAGAGGAAAGAGGGAGAACCTACCAGTGCCATCAAGTAATTATTAATATTATTCATTCTATTAGCAGAGCTAATAGTTGGACGGCATAAAAGAGGTTTAAAAAAACAACGCCCAAAAACAAAACCAACACCATCTAATGTAAAACTAGCAGAAACTCTCTTTGAAACAACTCTCACCACACTGACGATAGTCATTTTTATTTAATATCAAAACAAAACGAATGATTCTCGATCTAACGTTTCTCAATCACATACACGTACAAAATACAAACAAATACAAATTTCCCCCTATTTCTAAACGAAGGAACATCTTAGATATTCGGCTTCCTCGAGGAATACCGAGATAATCGCTCCTATCTTATATCGAAAAGACGATCCTTCAATTTCAACGGTCTCTTCAACAAGAAAATTGGAAAAGAATGGCCAATCCAATCCTAGAATAAAATACAACGGTCGAGTGTTATACTGCCATGGTATGTAGAATCTATATATTTTGATTGAGCATCTCTACATGTTGTCTATTTAGTTTCTTCTACATTCCTTGTAGAGTCAAGTTACAATCTAGCCTATTGTTTTGTATTTTCTTTACTAAGAGAAACAGAAACATCAAAATACCAGTCATTTTAGTTTTGAACTCTCCCATAACTCCAAAAAAACCAGGGAAGGAAACCAACCATCCATGTGTTTCCGTTCGTTTCTTCTCAGAATATCCTGGTAGATCTAGACTTTGGATCTATTTATACGTGAAACCGACGATAGCAGTCATGTTCACATCTATATGATTATGTCTATGGACCTAATATATATATATATATATATATATATATCAAGGACTACAGTAGTCCTTGATATATATATATATATATATATATATATATTTATTATAAATATGTAAATAGTTCCTTCAAAGCCACTACCCTACGGCTCATAGGCTCATAGAGCCAAAATTTATCTAATTTCAGTAGTGTGAAAAACGGAACAGGTGATAAAAATCACCCTCTGGCCAGGACGCTTGTCTGACGCACATTATTACTCCTAAGCAAGTGCTGGTATCTCCCCCTCGTAAAACTAAAATTAAACTGGGAAGGAGTACCATTATCAGTTGGGCACACTGAATAGCTATACTGAAGGCTGAATCCACCTGCCCCACCATCTGAGGGCAAGGTTTGATCTTTAAAGGTCCCTCTGCCATCGAGCGCAATTTTAAATACAACTGTTTTTCGACTCACTGACGTATTCTCCTGGCTAATGAGCTTTTCATTATAGAATAGAAAACAAGAAAAGTGAGGAGAGGATTCAACCGTTTAGGGATTATAATAGATTTTACGAAAGGTAAATTTAAGCATCTTTGCAGTATTATTGTAATAAATTATAAATGCATATATATATATATATATATATATATATATATATATAGTAAAAACCCTACTTTGTGTCGCGTGAAGAAATATATGGTCAATACTATTTTATTACCAAATAAAAATCGGTCACTGCTGATTCAATCGTTGATCCCAGTCATGTCACATGATGGGTTGTCATTGACCTTTGAATTGCTTCAAGTATACAAATAAACTGACGGAAATGACCAAAGCCACCACGGAATACTGTGGCAATTGAGGCAACCTCTCTTTTTCAACCAAAACTTTTTTCTCATTTATAATGTCCCTTCGTGTTTACCTGACTGGAAATCTATCCATCGGGACAAAACAAGCATCTATCTTGCAGATTAGATAACTCTATTGAATAAATACATCCAAAGCCGCTAATTGGAATAGTACCGTTACACGGATATTGTTCCAATTATGTGGCGTTCGATTAGGCGGCATCCATGAAATGGACAACCGTATACATATGTGTCGTGGCGCAGGATAATCAGTTGGAAGTCGCTGACAATCATTTGGTGCTATGGTTGATTTAAGTATTTAAAGTGGATTGAGTCAAATTTTTATTAATTTTCAGATTCTGTCAAATTTGGATTCTATATATGTTTTCTATCTCCTCTGAAAACATCTTTCATGAAATCAATCTAGAAATGTAGTTAAATTCCCTTTATTGAGGATACCCCTTGCAATTATATTCAAGGTTGAGATCCACAGACATGGCTGTGGACCAGTGCAACTTCATCTTCGCCCTGTCATTTTCAAATCGCATTCCAACGCACTACACAAGCAAACCATACTCTATGACACATCAAAACACTGGTAAGAATCGTCTGCTTTCACTAACGGTTAGTACGCATTAATATTGCTGACCCAATTTGAGTGCGCATAGTAAGTTTACGCGACCTCCGGTTTGTTAAGCTTTGTAAAATAGTTCTATGTTTTTCACTCGTTTTACTTGTGAATGTCAATTAATTGCACACATACATGTAGTTTGATTTACACATGACTTTTTTATTTCTACACAAGCTGATAATGTGTAGTTTATAACACCTTTGAGCAGAATTTTAGCAATGACGTGTTTCTAAATTGAGCCGCCATGATTCAGTTTCCGATGTAAACAATCGCAAAATGGCTTCACCCAGAGGAGATGCAAATGCTCACTCTGTTGCCCGCATTTTAAATCTAAATTCTGTTGACTCTGAAGCGTATTTCGACACTATAAATGACTATTTTGGTGAAAGAAATGATACAGATGATGACAGCTGCAGTGAAATCAGTGATGGTGAGTATTTTAACTAGATTCTAGTCCTAGAATCAAGATTCTAGTTCTGTCTCCTCGCTCTTCTTCACTCTTCTTTGCTCTTCTTCGTCTAGGCCTACTACTACTACTCCTTGTGTGTCTTGTTCGCCAGCTTGCCTAGTTTACTACACTACTTAACTTAGAATGTATTAGATTCATAGACTATATATATATCTAGCTTATTTGTTGCTTAATCTAGATAAATCATAAAGAGCTCTCTATTCAAGTTGACCTCTAGTCTCAATCATTCTATTTTAGATCCTTGCCCTTGACAGAAATCTAGCTGTACAGCAGATACTAAGATTAGCACTAGGGGTTCAAACTTTAAATGCCTCATCATTATGTGTATACAATTTTTCATGTGCTATTGATATGTTCCTCCATCCTCAGATCAAGATCTGATCAACTCAGAGAATCTGAATCAGATTCCGAGTATCTGCCAGTAACAGTCAACTTGACTGAGACGTTTGTCCCTACTCAAAGACAATCCTTTCCGCCCCAGCCATTTCCTTCCACCTCACCTTCTCCTACGCCACCACAAACACAGAAAGCACCATGCAACTGCAAACTCAATGACAATAGGCCTTGCCGCATTCATTTTGAACTTGATGACAGAAAATTGCTAAGATTGACTGCCTACAAGATATTGTTGATGTCATCAATTCTTCATCTCACATGAACGAAGCAGCAGTTGTCGGAGAAGAAAAGGGCCCCACAAAGGTTCCCACATATGACTGGGGAAATAACTTGCCAGAATTTTAACACAGTCAAGCAGGTAAAAAAAATACCACCATTTCCTTTTGACAGTTTTGGCATTGTAATCTGCAAGACAGGTGTGGAGCTCCAGATGAACATCAAACACTTTTGAAACGCTAACCTCCTCCGCATGAAATGCCAGCTGTGATTCCTGCAAATGGCTACCCCTGAAGCGGCATGGTATTTACATAAAGAACTTGCACCAAGACCAGCTATTGAAGAAGACCTCCCACCACCACCACCAGTGAAGAAACCAAACCGAAATCCTCCTCCAACCCGTGGGCGTGGCACAGCTGGACGGGAAAAACATTAAATTTGGGGCAATATAACATAATTGGATTAATGTTTTCAGTTTATTAACTTTTTTCTCCGCTTTTTATAGTAAACTGACTTTTTTTGTGTTCTAAAATCTTTAAATGCGATTTTCTCACATTTTACATCTCTGGCTCATTCATTTGCCTATTAGAAGCAATATGCTAAGCATGTCGTCTTCGCCATGGTCTGGCTGGGTGATCACGTTCAATGTGTCACATCTAAATGCAACACCTGGTGAACCATTCATTGTTATTGATCATCTGATGTGATAGACATACTAGCATTTTCTCATTCACTCGTCTATGCAATATAGGGACCCATGCCATCCAATCATATCAATACATAGTATTTCAAATTAGATTTTTTTTTTTCTCTTCGATTTGAGTCCAGGACCATTTTTCCCTTGTTCGAAATAAGCAGCGAGCATTCAAATGAAACAGTACAATTTTCATAGAAAGAATTCTGTCCCAGAGGAATCATTCCAAAACAAGCGGCTGTTCCAAATAAACGTCACTCCAATTACCGACTGTGACTGCATGTCCAATCAAATGTCCCATCACTTTTGATTTAATGGTTGGTTCCTGTCCAATATGTCACACTGTCTGCTGTCATTGACCTTTAAACTTGTATTTAAATGAATTGTGTACACTGCCTCAAACAGTCACGAAATACTGACAGCAACCTCTAAAAAACATGCTTTTTTTATCTCAATATCATGCCCCTTGAAATCCTTTCCTTCTCTCATGATGTGCCTGTCATGTCATAATAAACCATAAGGGACACACATGAAAGCGGGATGGGACAGATTCCCTAGTTGTTTTCGTCAATCAATCAAGCGATATAATTTCTATTGTAAAGTTGCTGTGCATTTACTTCATATTAATTATTTATTGGCGTTTTAGTTTTAATGTCACTTGAAGCAGTTAAAATGGTCGCCATGTTGGCAAAGCTGGTCGTCGCATTCGGTGAAATTAACCACACTGTAACTGGTGGTTATTTGGATACTTTTTTATAACTTTTTAGTTGTTTTATTTTGTTTTTGGTGTTTCAATGTGGGGGTGGGGGGGTCTTTTTCTACACCAGAGGTCCGTGAATCTTGCAGGGCAATGTTATCTATGCAAAAACTATTGCAACAGGTATCCTACACTAGTCATCAAGTACTAAGATGACCCTAAATACTGGGCCCAAAGTGGAATCCTGTTTATCGCAACTTCAGATAATCATTTCAAGTTTGCTACTCCCGTCGTGTTGTGATCAACCAAAGTCGTCTGTAGTAAGATTTGTATCAACCAAAGTCGTCTGTAGTAAGATTTGTATCAACCAAAGTCGTCTGTAGTAAGATTTGTATCAACCAAAGTCGTCTGTAGTAAGATTTGTAAATACCAAAGTCGTCTGTAGTAAGATTTGTAAATACCAAGTTGACTATTGCAGACATCTTGATAATGTCAAATTCATTTTGCACTAAGAGTGGGTTGGCTTATTTTTATTCCTAATGTTGAGTGAGATTCGAATTAGGCTGTTGTTTTGCCAGCAGGAGACAGACTGATAAAGAAATTCTTTTAAGATCCCATGTCGAATTACAGGGCTCTCTGGATGAATCAAACTCAATGATGATTACAGTGGGTGAATAAACAGAAAAACAAACCATTCCAACAATCAGTATCTTAAGGATTTCTGAGGAAACAATTCACATTAAGTCATTGTGTACACTATAAGGTACTTACAATGCTTCCAACATATGGCTAAAAGTGGATTTGTACACCTTTTTTTTTTAGATATGTACGTATGCCTTTGGGTTTATTTGTTTTGTTTTAGATTGTACGTTTTTTTTAGCTTTTTTTTCTCTCCTGTCCGCGCTTAAGATTTGTTAGCATTTTCAAATTGTACACTTTTTCCCTTCAAATCTTCCTGTTTTTGGCAAGCAATCTCCCACTTTGTTTTGTTCATGGGGTTGGCAGATTGCGCTACTAAATGCGCCATGTTTTACTTTTGTTAGTGGATGTTTTGCAAACTTTCTTGTCTTTGTCTTCTTCCTGCTCTTTTTCACCCTCTTCTTTTGTTGTTCCTATTATGGCTGTTGGTGCCATTGCTGGTGTTGCTCTTTTCTTTGTTGTTCCTATTATGGCTGTTGGTGCCATTGCTGGTGTTGCTCTTTTCTTTTCATGTTTTCTTCGGTAGGTGGTAGACCAGCTTTGCTGGTAGTGGTAGATCCTCTTCTTTGTTTTACCTCTCTACTTTTACATGCCTTTCACTTTGCTGTTTCCTCTTTTAATTATACAAAGATTGCGTGTCCGTTCTACTCACCTCACTCCGGGTTCAGTGGCTGGACATTGAAAACTTGTCGGGTTCAGTACCTCCATCAAGGTCAAGAACCTCTGGGTTAAATGAGGTTTTTACGTTTGGCCTCCTAATCTTGACTTTACCACCAATAACGAACATCTTGTGGAAACACTTCTCTGTGCGAAAGCATTAAGTCGCCTACAATTTAGTACAATGACTTTACTCCTATGTATTCATTTTTTTAAAGATAAAGTGTAGGCCTACATTATGTCGTATTATTCTAGACATGCAGGATTTATTGGGGCTAATGAGAAATGACTTGCCTTATATTTTTTAAGGCACAACTTTTGGTACAAATTTATCAATGTGCTTTTATACTATGTCAAACTGTCATTTCTGTCCACCAGATGTCTGGTAGTATTGGTTTTGTCACAGTCAAATACATTATAAGCATAGTATCTACACAAGAATTACCTATTTTCTGTGAGAAGTTTAAACTCACACTGTTTCTGCATTGCTTTTGTAGTCAGTATCATTATATTTAACAAATGTTTTGAGGATATATAATTCTAGTTTTGAAACCTTGTGTTTATTGCATGTTAAGGCGTGTATGGAAGCAAATGTATCCTTATGTCTTCTAGTCTTCAAAATTTGGCTTGTAACTGAAAACTGGTGAATGGTCTGCTGGCGCTATTGATAGATTTTTTACCCCCCTCCTTGAATTCGTTTACATAGATTTAATAGTATGTTTGTTTGTCGTCTTGTGGATTTTTCCTTATTCACTTTGAGATCACTGCATAATATAATAATGATGGGTGCGATCTATTACGAGGAATCTTAACAAACTTTAACAAAACTACTCTTCATATTCTGGAACATTCTTATAATGCTAAGCGAAGATAGGAGGATCCCCAACGATAGGCTTTGACGAGTAGAAGGACGGCGCTCATTCAATTCTGCTTGTTGTATATTATATATACTTCCTTGGCAACGCTTCAGCGTTTTGATTTGTTGTTTTTTTTTCTTTCCTTTTCATAATAATATTAAACGAAATGTGTGAATTGTTTAAGACCGACGAAGTTGTAACGGTGAAGATTCATGGCAGGCTTTTGAACACTAAAACTAAGCAGGACCCAGAAAGGTAGTCTTCTTTTCATTTCATGTTGACACTGACGCCGATTTCGATTGTAATGTAAAGGAAGGCTGGGTGAGTTCCGTTAAGAGTCGTCGTTTTGCTAGTTGGAACCATTGAAACTCAATGGAAACGGCCACCCTGATATCTTGTCAGTTCTAGGAGGCTTGAGTGTGTGCCTTCTTGTTCAGAGAGAAAGCGGGTTTGGGGGGGTGACGAGTGTTTGGCACTCTGTTGTGTATGGGTTTTTTCAATATATATACCCTTTCATTTTATGACCTTGTTTTGTTTTGTATTGCTGTGGTTTTTGGTTATGAAAGGATCTCAGTACGTTGGTAAAATGGTAGAAGGGGCTGAATGTTAGTTAGACCTAGTAGTAGTAGTTTGGTTCATTTTCTTTCTTCAAAACGGGTTTTAAGTTGGCTTTGATTTACCTTGCTCTTCGACTCGGAAGGATAGACCGATAACGGTTTGGCAGGGAGCGTTACCGAAGTGAAGGAAGCGAAGATATGACGGTGAGGACGTAAGTGTCTTTCTGTTTACACTGTCGATATATGATACATTGTGTATTATTATGGAGGAATGGTATTCGACAGAGGAAGGAAATGCAATTTGAGAAAGAGGATAGCGTGAGGAAATGGTTGTTTGAGGTCAATTCGTGTGAGACTATGATGCAGCAAAAGCTCGGCAATGTGAAAATGGTGATACTTGGTACATTGTGAGTGTATGATATCATATAATAGTGGTATGATGGATGTTAATGTTTTTAGTAGTAAGTTTTATTTTTAGACTTGGCAACGGTGGCTTTTTTTGAATTGTCAATATTGTGGCTCCATAGTTTGGATCAGGAACAATTTCAATACAGTAGTCTCCGCCAAATTGCACGCCGTCATAATGCACGTTTTCTTCATAATGTAACCAAATTTTACAACGCTAATTACCCCCCTCAAAAATGCACTAACGGCTGGCTTGACTTCGTCAAAATGCAACAGGTTTTTGTATGTCCATCATTAATTTGTTGCATTTAAAGAGTCAATTCCTGTATTTAAAAAACAACTTTATAACCTTTTCTTGCCTTGTCTCAGTGACAAAATATGTCACGAACGTGTGTCTGTGTGTGTATGTCATGTATATCTATGTTAACTATGTGTGCATATACGTATAGTAGCAATCAATTCAATCATACAACTCGTCTTGGCTGTCTCAGCTCTGGTCACCCTTCCTTCCCGAACTCAGTAGGTCTGTCTGTCTGTCTGTCTGTCTCTCTCTCTCTCTCTCTCTCTCTCTCTCTCTCTCTCTCTCTCTCTCTCTCTCTCTCTCTCTCTCTCTCTCTCTCTCTGAGAAAGGTCTTGTGTCACTTTTACCCACAGAGATCGTACTCTGTATGAGACGTCTGTCAACCGATAGAAATAATTCTTAGTTGCCGATAGTCGTAGTCTTGGGTGAGAAAGTATGTAACAGATCTTTGAGAATTGGCAATTGGGTCTTGCCCACAAACCAACGAAGAACAAAGAAATTCCAAACAATAAAAGACATCTGACACACAAAAAAGGAGTTTACAATATTTCCAAACAAGAATGGCAATATAAATACGTGTGTGTTGACTCTCATCTCAGTGAGTGAGGCGGCCCAAAAAGACATACTAATATATTGTCAATACCAACATCAAATGTTACAACCAAAAGCACTTAAATTCAAATGCAAAAGTAGGAATACTACTCTGTCAAAATGCACGATTGCCTTTTTACTATTAAACGTGTTTTAATAGTGCTCTGATCTGGTTGGTATATGAATGAAATATTCCAAAGGAAGCTTTTTACAAATTCTTTCGTAATAATGATCTGGAAACTGTTTTTGCGTTTCTGAAAGTGAAAGACATTGGAGTGTATCGACAGATCTAATGTACTAAATACTTATCAGTTTTTGTCACGTTGACTATGTTTATAGTATAGTA